>VYZV01016808.1:157655-200288 GCA_013401275.1 Pandion haliaetus | reverse complement strand
ACCCCACCCCTTATTTCCGTGTTTTTAGAGAGAATACTCCAGTCGTATTAGAGAATGGCCTGGCAGACTTAACTGCATATCATCTTCTCCCTCATTAGAGATGAAATAGCACATGTAAATATTTTCAAACATGATGTTTTGTTGACTCGTTTTCTGTAACTCATCCTAATCATTAGCTTGCATTTTAGACATCTATAATGAAAATGTGTTCATTTAAATTTACCCTTCCTTTTGGGAAATATCTTATTTTAAAATTAAAAAAAAGGAGGGGGAGACTTGGTTCTCCTTGCTGGTTGCATGTCCTGCCAGCCTGATTACACAATCTGTTATAATTACACTGAGCTCTGCAGACCTTCAGGGAGCCAAGTTATACAGTAGAATGACTGCTAATTGCTAGGGGTAAAACCTTAGGCCCATCGAAGTCAATAGCAAAATTTCTGCTAATTTCATAGAAAGTATTTCTGAGACCATCTTCAGAATGATAAACATCAATATTATTTAAGGTATGAACTTAACTGAAAGCCAAACTAAATCTATCATTAATATTATATAGAAGCTAATAAACTCAATTTCTCGAACACTTAAGTTAGCTGAAATTTTAAAATCTTTAGGTCATCAGTATTAAGGAAAACAGAACTTCTTAATTTAAACTGACTGAGCTATTTCATTCTAATACAATTTGTTATGCCTCTGCAAAACTTATGATGGAAAGCTCTATGACATGTCTGTGGCTTTTTTATGCCCAGGCAAAATGCAAAATGGCAGGACGGATTTACTGAAAGGCTTGAAAATGTCATCTGAGCTAGGATTCGAGATCCAGCAGAATTTGGGTAAGGCAATTGCAAGCAGCTTGAAGGGGGTGACTGAGATGTAAGATGTATTTCAGTCATAATAGCTGTCTTCCCCTGCCATAGCATGAAGGTGGCACCGCATATTGGGGATGGGTGGCTGGTGTCCGGCTCCCACCTCCTCAGAGAGCCACGGCCCATCTCCACCTCCTCCAGAATCTCCTAGCCATGGCCATCTGCCTCCATCCCACTGCTTAGCTCCTGTGTGGACGCACTTCTACATGTGCCGTATCCCTTCTGCGTGGCTTCCCTACGACTAAATTCACCCTTCCCCAAACCAATTTCCAGAACTAACTGATGAATTTACTAAACTATGTATATAATTTTTTAATAAGGTAGGGAGAATTTGAAAGAGGAACTGAAAATCAAAGCAATGGTCACAAGCAGGAGAAAGGTCTCGCCAGTACTGTCTCATTTGCATCCTTTCTTCCATTTCATATTTATTTCAAATTATCATTTCAATTTGAGTTGAGCAGTATTTTTCGTTGCTGGAAGATAATCGCAAGCCAAAACATATTTAAAAATCAGCATAGAAGAACCTGAAATCCTGACTAATCTTCATCATTTTTTAAAAGGAGAATCAGTCAGGATGAAACTAGAAAGCTATGCCTAACATAATTAATTTTTAAACCCTTTTTTTTGGTAAGTGTATTTGGAATGAAAACAATCCTCACAGTAATATTGGTCTATTACTAGAAATGATGAAATTGTAAAAGCACCATTTTTTATAAATCATCATCCTCTGTCTTCAGAGGAAAAGATAGATGACATTGTCATGTTAAATGATGGTGAGACATAATTAACTCTCGTTGATCATGGAAGGCAATGCATAGCACCATTTTTAAATCAGTAGCTTACATAATTTGCATCTGAGAATTTTGTAGGAGCCAGCCAGGAAGCCGTCCAGATGATTACTGTTGGTTTTGAAGAAGTTTTGGAACTAAGAAAAGTTCAGGGATCTGTTAAAAAATTAACATTGTTTGAGTATTTAAGAAGCTACACAGTTGTAGGCCCTTCATCGTGACAACTAGCCACAGCAAAAGAATGAAATGACTGATGCAGCATGTTGGTGAAGAATTAAAACTGGCAAATAACTCATGCCCATTGAATTTATGGAAAACACCAAGCTAATTTCATATATTTGTGAATAGCTGACAAGTTCAATTTAAAAAATAATAGTCTGTTAATACCATCTACAGCTAGACTTCTAATTGCCTAATAACAAACATTCTCCTTAATAAATTAGAAACATGCAAACAAACATGCTGAAGATTGAATGAATCGGAGGGTGGCTCCTCGACAGTTTTGATGTGGGTTTGGCAGTGTAATGATAAATGAGGAATGCTCACAGGAGGAGATGTGACTAAAGAGCCTGAAGCAATCAGTTCCTGGCCACGCACATTCTGAAAGTTTTAGCGGTGAAGAAAAAAGAAAATATAAATTGTTAATCATTAGTTTGTCGATGGCACAAAAATTGTGGAAATTCTGGAATGCGGAAAGCCCTGATACTAGATGAGAGAAGACAGTCTGCACCAAAGGCTTGTCTTGGCAACATGCCTTCTTCACAGTATTCCCTAAAATAGCATTTGCATTCTCCATCAAAGGCTAAGAATATACCAGAAACCATAAGCTTACACTTAATACTTTTTATGATACGTATGCAGAATGTTATACAGTTTATAGAAACCTAAGAACATGTATTCAGTCGCTCAGGCCAAGGAGGAATTAACTAAAGCTGTAACACATCGGCACTTTTCAGCTTCTAAAAGAAAATTTGCAACCACAGGATTGTGTTTCATAGCCACAAATGTGCCTATCCTTCATTAATTTTGTCTAATCCCATTCTAAGACCATTTATACTCTGCAGTATCTTGTGGCAATGAATTCCACAATTTTATATATATGTATTTTTATCTCTCTCTCTCCCCCTTGTGCGGAAAAGTACTTCCTTTTGTTGGTTTTACACCTGTGACCCATTTCAGCTCAGAGCTTGCCAGTCCCTGTGTAGTGAGCAAGAATGAGTAGTTTATCTTGGATCACTTTCTCTGTATCATTTTTTATTTTATAGACTTCTATGGCATCTCCTCAGCTCTGGCTTTTACGGGATGCATAATCCTAACCTTTCCTTGCACAGGTGTTGTTTCACGACTTGCTGCCCTCAGAGGCCTCAAGAAGGTTATGGGGGATCACACCAAAAGTCCATAGAGACAGCAGGTGCCTTCCTGGTCTATTCTGCCTCATCCCACCAGTCACAACTCAGACTTTCCCTAAGCCAGGAAAGGTGAGCATTTTTTTTTTTCAGTTTATAAACTATGATAAAATTTTGTTTCATTAACCTGCTCAGTTGCTTCTTGAATGCTATGATCCTTCCTCATGCTCAGCATCCTCTGGCAGCAAAGCTCCACAGCACGTTTGCTTCTCATCTGAAGGGTTCCCTCCTCTGCTTGGTGTTGAACCACCATCTGGTCGCTTTGCTCAGGCCCCGACCTCTTGTATTGAAAGAGGCATTGGACAGTAAATCCCAATTCAGCTTTTCTGGGCTGTTCAGGACCATATAAACATCCAGCACAGTTGTGTCAGCTCAGGTTAGGAGTCCTCATCTGTTCAGCCATTCCTGTGTTCCTGTGTACTTGGGGTTTTGAATTGCCCTTGGTACTCTCTTCCCCTCTTATCCAGCTCTGCTCTCTGCTTTTTCCAGATGGGGAACCAGAGCTGCGCCCAGCATCCACAGTGCATGGGTTTTATACTGACCTGATGCTGTTCGGTGCTTTGGTCTGTATTCCTTCCTCAATTATTCTACTTGCTTTTCTGATCTCTGCTGAACACTGGGATGACATTTCCAGGCATTTCTCTGTGATACAATCTCAAAATCTTTTCTCTGTGTGGTAACAGTCAACTCACAGACCAACACATGTACCTGAAATTAGATTTGTGTATCCTTGTTACAGCACTTTGCAGATTTCTACATTGATTAAATGACATTTTATTGTCCAGTCATTCAGAATTGTAAGATCCTCCTAACCTCTTCATGGTGAGTTCTTGTCCTTTAACCTTGAATAACTACTGCCAACAAATTTTGTCACTTCACTGTTCAACCTTTCTTTTCTAAATGTCTGGTGACTATGCTAATAGCAGAGGCTTTCATACCTCTCCCAGTACATTGGCATGATCTTGAAGTAGGGAGGGAAAGAAGATGATGAAGAAAAAAGAAGGAATCAGTACTGGGTGCAGTATTCAAGACATGGCTGTAAGGTGGATTTAGAGTGTGACGGTGATTTCACCTGTTTTGTTCTCCACTCTTTTCTGAATAATTCCTAATCTTAAATTTACTTGTTAGACTGGTGCTGAGTGGTGAGGTGGTGTTTTCAAAGAGCCTTCCGCAAAGACTCCACAACCCCTTTCACAGTACTAACAGCTCATTTAGGGCCCATGATTTTATATGTAGAGTTAAGGTTACTTTTTTCCCCCGTGTATTATTTTGCAGCTACAAACACTGAATTTCATTTTAAAACTCACTGACTCAATATTATGAGCTCACCCTCCACTCTCTGCAGTCAGCTTTAGGTGTGTTTAGCTTCATTTCAGTAACCTGAATAATCTCGTATCATCTTCGGACTGTGTCATCTCACTACTCACCCTCTGCTTCCAGACTCCTTCAAAGAAGTCTCGAGAAACCTGTGCACCCGCGACGGAGCGAGGGAACCCAGCAAATGATGTTTGCCAGCCTGTCAAGGGTAAGTGGGTGGTGAAGGAGGAAAGCGAGCACTTGTGTTGCCAGTTTCCTGCTTTGGAGGAGAAGGTCCCTCCAACTGGCATGAACCGTTGTGCTGCCTGCCAGGAGTAGCGGCTGTTACCCCACAGCTACACTTCCAGGCATCACAGGTGATAAACAGCAAAGAGTCATTTACTAAGCAATCCAGACTGCAGTGTTTAACACAGGAGCAGGCAAACACTATCTGTTTCAGTATGAGCAATAGTAAACTCATTTATCTAAAAACAAAGAACGGTGGCTACAAATAGGGAATGAGGACTTTGGAAGTGGCAACTCTGAGGAGGACTCACGGGTCTTGGCAGGGAATCACTTGCAGATGAGCTGCCAGAATGGTTTGGGGCCAAAAGAGCTGGTGAAACTCTGGGGTGTAGAAATACAGTACCCAAGTGCTGGCCAGGACATCCCATTGCCTCTGTGCTTGGCTGTGGTGTGGCCTCTTTACTACCACATATAGTAATACCTATATAGCTATATTATATAAAGCTTAACTTATTAATACATATTACATAAAACTTTATTATTTCCCTTGATATAATTATTCCTTTGGATCAAATTTCATAGCCACTGGATGATGGGCCCACCTAAATCTCAGCTATTGTTGTACCTCAGAAGTTAATTGAGACTTGGTGAAATGGGGGAAGTGGGATGCCATCAGGGTGAACAACAAGCAACAGTAAACTACAGCCCGCTGATCATATGGAGTCTCCAGCAGGTTGCCACAGGCCTAATACTTAGGCAGAGTATTAATTAACTTCTACAGTAATGATGTGCAATGGAGTATTACTAGCACACTGTGTGCATGGAGATCATCCCAAAGCTCGGGGTGTTGTATGCACCAATGAAGAAAGAAAAATAATAGTAGAAAAGGGTCATGAACCTCAGCAATACAGGCAGGAGCTACCATGGTAAGTGAGCTACACCCTGGAAAGACACAAGTATTTTGGGAGGACTCATTCAGACCATGGGGCAATGGAGTCCTGTGTTTCATTCATCCCTGTTCAGGATTTCAAAGATGAATATATTCTGCCTGGTCAAGAGATGGTGTTTTTAAAGTATATCTCTGCAGGTTCAGGGTTCCTGCTGGAGGGCCCTGAGCCTTGCAAGGAGGTATGAGTCGAGCACCTGGATAGCTCAGGAGTTGCCCTTGCTAACTCTCTGCATATTTGAGCAACAACATTTAAAAACCTATTGTATGAACCTGTTGTGTTGGTAGAGTGTCACTTTTTAGGGTCACGGCCGAAGGAGGACAAACTCTTGAGCTGTGAGTCCGTGAAGTCTGTGAAGCCCAACATGGGAGGCTGTTTGGTTTGGATGATGTGAGAGGATAGAAACAGGAATTCTGGGCTGAAAGCAAATAGAAGAAACTTAAATTAATAATAACAAAATTTTCCCCATGGTGATGTTACTACAACGAGGGACACGTCTCCAGCACCAATGGTGGAAAGGAAAGCATGCCTTTGGGAGCACCTTGCAGGGAATCATGTCCACCACGGAAGAGTCAAGTTGGCCACCAAAGAGCTTTAAATTGGGCCTGTGCCTTCAAGCTCTTGCCAGCACCTGCCTGGGTGTCCCCTGAGGTCAACCTAGGGTTGTCTCAGGCTCCAACCAAAAATCCTCCATGGGGTGGTTTTGCAGATGCTACCTTCTTAAATGCCTCTTCACCACTGTGTGGCAGCACTGGATACTGGATTTGTCCTCACCTAGGTCCTAGCAAGAATATGCTCTCGATTTATGGAAGTGGTAGTAGGACCCAACCCTCCAAGGAGATGCTCTGACATGGCCATGGAGACGGGTGGCAATGCCTGGCAGGCCTTTCTGGAGTCTCCCTCTTGCCCTCTGCCCCAGACAGTGTGGGGAGGCACCCTGCATGGCCAGCACCCACCCTGGCAGCTCTCCAAGGAGAGGCTGCTCTGCAAATGAGACACTAACCCAACTTGCATGTCCCAGTGGAGGTGTGGAGCCCTGTGCCACTGCTGCCTCAGGATGGAACAGGAGACAGTGCCCACTCCGGGGCCACCTGCAGAGCCTCTCACCACAGCAAACGCACAAACCCTCCAGCTCACAGCGTCTCTGCTCTGCTAGGCATTATTTTGTTGGCGAGCTAGAGCTTCAAACTTCTGACTTTTATCTGCCAGCAATTAGCAGTGCATGAGGAGCAAGCTCATGGGCTGCTCCTTGCTGCCATCCTGCCTGCTGCATCGCTCCAGCCTCGTGTTCCATGGGGAGCTGAGTGTCCTGCCCAGGGATGCTCACTGCTCAGAGCGTCTTACATCCAGCCTCAGCTTCTCCTCCTTAACTTCAGGCTTCTTGTCCTGCCATCTTCTGAGACTGTGAATTAATTCCCTGCTTTCATCTATATTGTTACCTTGAAGGTATTTATAGAGCAAGACTACATCCCCTCTGACTCTTCGCACCGCTAATTTATAAAACATTGGTTCCCTCAGTCTTTCATAACCACAGGCTTTAATCCTGGCATCGTTCCTATTACCTATATTTCTCAAAACGGAGGAACATTTTTCATATTTTAAGCACAGAACATCTCGCATTCAGGCAAGCAGACATGCACTACGACATGCTGCCCGCACCTCTGCTGCTCAGGTCTTTCTCCCCATGGGAAGGCAGGAGAGAAGAGCCCGGTGCAAGAGGGGTCCATCCCCAGGGCTGGTGCACAGCTGACAGGCACTCAGAAGCGTCTGGGACAAAAGAACAGGGTGAGGGACAATGCCGGCAGCATTGCTGGCATTGCCAAGGGGTGACACCAGAGCAGGCACTCACAGCACCTGCCGTACAGCACTCTTCCCAGCCGTCCATGCTGAATGGTGTCAGCTCAGTTCAGGTCTGGTAAACTGCAAGATTATATGGTATTAGCTTGGCTCTCACCCATTAGCCTTGATCTTACTGCTTTCCAGCCACCTAAGCTATTCCTCTTTGTGTCCGAGGTTCCAGACGGCTGTTTGTCAGTGCCGAGTATTGTCTTGTTGCATTCAGCCCATGGCTGTAATGTTCCCATGTGGATCTGGTTGCATCTCAGGCTGTGCTCAGTGCCCACTGGTGACACTGATATGAATGGCGTTACCTCATTCTCTGTTTAACAAAACTTTAAATGCAAATGTCAGTCATGTCTCCTGTGGTAACATCGCTAAAATTGTTCCCAATTTTGAAGTTTCATTTTTATGGTTACTATTGGAGTCTGTGACTCATCAACTGATTTCTAGCCCACAACAAATTCTTTAAATCTATACAGTTTTCATTCAGGTTTTAAGAAAACTTAGTTATAGCACTACAAGAATGACTCTGAGAGGACTAGCCACGCAGGAGATGGAGAGGCGGCCTGCAAATGAGGACGATCTGTTCCAAAAGGGAAGAAACTTACTTGTAATACATAGGGAGGGAGTGGGCTAGAGGCAGCGCAGTCCCATCTCCACACCTGCTGAATGTCCCTCTGGGTTGAAGAGAGCGTGCGGTTGGGTGCCTTGCAGCAACTGATTGCAAAGCACCTCTGATGACTGCAGACGTCCCAAAACCACAAGCTGCTTGTAAAGCTCTAGGTGCATCCCACATCGGCTTCCTCATTACCACATTTTCATGCGCTCGGCTCGCAAGCTCTGTGATTCATCCCTGGCATGATCTGTGTACTGGGAGGAGCTGGGTTAAGGGGAGTTTCCCCATCCTTAAGAAACTTCATACCACTGATTCCCCCAGCTTTTGCTCCCAAAATCATACCAGCTCTCTCACATCTTAATCCTTTCCCAAAACAAGAAGGAGCTGGAGAGGAGGGCAACGCATGTGCTTCCCGGCAAGGGAGAAAGATGCGCAGCTGCTCAGCAGTTTAACTGAGAATGGAGGTTATTGAAATTCTTATTTTCCAGGGACTACACTTAAAAAGGCTGTGGGTTATATGAGGTGCTGGAGTTTGAAAATAAGGTGTAGACTTAGCTTTCCCTCCTCACTGACACCCAGTTCCCTTTGGGTTTTGGAAAAAAAGGCTCCATGTGCAAAAGCAAAGGCAGAGTGCAAACATACCCGCTCCTGACGTACAGGAAGGACTGAAACAGGGCTGCGTATGCAGGCAAGCAGTGAGTATTGCAGGCAAGCTGCCTTGCCTCTGAGCTCCCGGCAGTTTTGTGGAGCCCTGGGCAGAGGTTGTAGGCTCAGTAAGGCAGTAACAAGGAGAAGCAAGAAAGGAAGAGATGAAGGGATGAGGGAAAAAAAACAGTTTGAAACTCTCCTACCAGACAACTGTGGGCAGGTGGGCGGCAGATTCCTACCTTGTCTTCTCAACCTTTTTTTTGTAATGGGATGAACATTTGGCCTCTCCCAGGGCCCAGATAACTCCTGTGATGAAGGGAAGTTTACTTTTCAAGATTGTCTTCAGAGATTTCTTTTAAAATTCTCAGGCACACTGTGTCTGGAACTGCAGATTTACAATATGAAGGTTGAGTTTTGTCAGATACTCTTTTACCATCTCTGTGTTTATCCTTTGCTCTTGGCCTCTCCAGCTGCTCTCCCATAAATCCTCTGCTTCCTGCAGAAGAATCCCCAATTTCTTCATTATCATTACTGAAGGTAGGTGAGAGCAGTTTTCTCCAACCCAAACCACCCTGGAGTCAGCCCAACTCAGCCTTCAGTTGCTAGAGGACTTGGATTTATTCCCTAATTCCTCTGCCCTTCTGTTCTTGTTTTTAAATAAAAATATTAATGCACAAACACTGCAGTGTGACTAGAGCAAAGCTGTCCACATGGAGGATGGTTAAAATACACAGTTCAAGCATGTACTGTTACAGGTATACATCGTTATAGCACTTGCTTACCTTCATGTGGATCTGATGCATTCATATTTTTGATAGATTAAAAGAGTAGGTCATGTCTCTGCCCACATATACAGACTGATTTCTTATTTTTTGTTTCCTAACTCTCTCCTGTAATTTTGATGCTGTTTTTTATGCTTTCCTAGCTATGCATTTCTTGTCTGCCATTTCATACATGTGGAATCTATGAATTGCTACTCTCACCACCTGGCCACTCACACCACAATTCCCTCTGTATGACGTACTCCTGGCCGTCATCGCCCACGGGTGACAGAACCATCCCTCAGCCACTTACAACTGAATGGGGACAGGACAAAGGACCTGGCACCAACCCACTGGCTCTGTCTAGTGAGTGGATTGATGAAGGTGCAGCAGCATCTCCAGGGAGGACCTGGAAAACAGGTAAGTCATTGCTCAGCACGTGTGATGTCCCCCTGCCTTTGGGAGGTGTGGGGCTCACCACCTCCATTTGTTGCCACTCACCACCAAAGTGATGGTGAAAACTCTGGGTGGCTTTGTTCTTCTACAGGAGCACTTGCATGTCACTAGGAAAGGATATTCAACCTGGAGCTTGATGTTATTAACTATTTCCTTTTGATCACTGTGGGTGTGATACTGCGAGACACTGAGCAATGGGACATAAACACAGCAGAGCATCTGACACATCCACACATCCAATATATGTAGGTCAGGACTCCAAAGTTAAGACACTTGCATATGTGTTTTGCTGTGCAAAAGACTTGGTGCTTAGCACCTCCTGAAGCTGAGCCTTTTAAGTGAACCCCTATGTATGACATGCTTACTGCTGGTGTTTGGTAGCCCAAATTTAGATGCTGGCAACAGCAGTTGTGTATTACCATGGTTATAGAGACCAAAGGGAAAAGACCAGTCTGGGTATCCCACACTCCCACAGAACTGGAGCAGGGCTCTTCCCCCGGGACACTCAGCAGTGCTGCCTCTCTTGGATTTAGGCAATTGCAGGGTTTCCTAAGGAAGGAATAGTCTGCAGCCTGTTTTAATCCTTTTTGCTGCGGTGGAACTGGCACAACAGGGCTTGTGCAACACAGGCTCTGCAAATCCTCCTCCTTCTGTGCCAGACCCTTCATGGTTTTGTGTTTAGCTAGCGCAGGCTGATGTCCCAGGTAGCACAGGTTTCGGGGAGCCAGGAGCCTGCCATGGAGCTCTCTGACCTGCTTTCTTCCAGACCTGTAGGGAAAAACATAGTGCATGCCACATCTGTCCAGCAGGCACAAGAGAAAGACCCCACAAAGGCTCAGGTGATAATCCACTCCAGCGTCAAATGCCTGACTGGCTTTCGCAAGACAAGCCCACGAATGGCTCACCGGGTGTTCGCTGTCCGCTGCCATCAGGCAGGGCCTGCAAGGAGCAGGCAGGTTTTGGGCAGCAATCCTGGGGCATGCTTAAAGGATCTCCATCACCATGGCTTTAGCCTTTCCAGCACTCTCTTCTCTGCCTGCCTAATGCCAGGCAATTTCAGACTGCAGCACTTCTCTCCTGAGGAAACACTGGTCATAGATTTAGGAATAGATATTGCCAAATAGTATATTGTTTTCATAAATCTCTGTAGATCCGCTTTATATCCTAGAGGCTAGACATTCTAATTATTGCTTCTATTTTATCTAAATTGGCAACAAAGCCATTGTAGCTCAGCTCAGAGCCAGTACAGGTAATTCTGCTAGACCAAGTTTTGACCTTTTAAAGTTCATTGTGAAGTGTCTTCTCCGCTCTCTGTGGTTCTTGCCCGGCTCTTCGGTTCTGCTTTTTTAGAGCCATCGCCCAATTTAAAATAGCAATCACCATAGCTTCAATACATTGTTCCTTAAAGATGTAGGCAATTACTCTGTGAAATATCTCAGAAGCAGGACTAATATCAAAGGGCATTCTCATACCCTTACAACATCCAAATAGCATATTAATGATCTTGTTGAAGTTAGATTTAAGCTTGTCTCTTCACAGTTTATTTGCTGAAGCAAATGCCCTTCATTTCACAGTGATTTTTTTTCCCTTTTGCTGGGAACCTGCCTGTCATACAGTGGTTTCACAGAACAGTGTTCATTTAAATAATGTAAACCAAAGCATCTCCCTCCTTAAGCTAGCTTTTCAATGACAGATACAGAATTAGCTCCATCTGAAATGTCTTATCCTTTCAATAACTCCCAGATTTTCTGTATTATGTTACATTTTTGCTTTACCCCTTAAAAGTGGGATTTTTTTTTTTCTGATTTGGAGACATCACTGAAGTAACCGATCTTTGGAGTTTAATGTGGTATTCCCTTTCCAGACAGCCTCAGCCCAACCAGATATCTGAGAATCCTCCCGGGTTAAGCCTATTATAGCAAATGTTTCTCCTACTTTGCAGCTGAATTATTTTTTTTTTAAATGTAAATGACATTCTGTGCACCAACCTTTAAACTAAAGTGGGACTCAACTGTCACAAAGACTGTGAAGTGGCATGGGGTGAATATCTCCCTATATGTCATCCTGTGGCATTTACAGAAAAAATATTTCTAATTTCACAATTAGGAGAGGTTCTCAAGTGGTGTATCTGGATAGAATTGTTGGAAATGTATTACCTGGTGCTTGTTTAAAGGCAAATGGTGTTGTGTGTTATTATTCTTTTTTACATCCCAAATGCAAAACAGCCTTTCTTATAGGCTCCTGATTAATCCCCTTAACTATAGTCTGCTGTATTGCTTTCAAATGGTGATTTCCAAAGTGGTTTGTGCCTTTCCGCAGTCCCAGGTGAGGTGCCTGCTGCCTCCCTTCCAGAAGGCTCCCGCTCTGCAGCCCCTTGGCCCCGCACCCATCGCCCCATGCCCATCACCCTGCACCCATGGCTTAGGGCAGGGCTGGCTCAGCGCAGCAATGCCCGGGGCTCCAGTTTCAAGGATACTTCCTTAAGTCCATCTTTTCAGACATATTCACCAGTTGTGGCTGACTTTTTTTTGCGGGGGGGGGGGGGGAATNGGGGGGAATAATTTTATGTCCCACAAAGTTTCAGAGAAAGGCGTTAAAATATCATGCAGCTGCCTTCTCAGAAGCTGGAATGCAAATAACACCAAATATGCGATATTTTGGGTGGATGGAGGCATGGTAATATTGCTTGGCAATATTGCCAACTTCTGGTGGCTGCACACCCATTTCTCATTTTTTGCCCTGCAAAGTTTCACCGCTTGCTTGAGCATATTTGCCCCTCTGCAAGGGTTTGCTCTGCTGACATTCACTGCACGTGCAGTTTTGTCTCTGCCCTTTCTGCCAGAAGGCACCCTGGCACGATTCTGCCACTACCAGAGAGAATTATTTTCTGCTTCATTTGTAGCATATTTGACTAAATATGAAATGATTTTTGCCTTGCATTTCCCACAAAACTTAGCAAATAGGGACTCCCACCTGTCAGAATATGTCTTATTCCTCCTTTCTTTTCTTTGTTTTTTAGCTTTTTGTTTTGGAAACGGTGCAGCATAAATAGCTGCTTATTCTGCAGAGAGGGATTTAGAGCCCTGCTGGTGCCTGCCAGCCTTTTCATCCCCCTATCTTTAGGAGAGAGCCGCGTACAGCCCAGCAGCTGACCTGCTGCCCAGGCTGAATTTCACCCCAAAAGCCTCTGGCTGCGTTTCAGGTTATGGCAGTTTCTCACAGCCCTCTGTAACTCATTTACTTAATGATCTTCTCCATACAAGCCTGTCTGTTATTAATGAGTCACAAAGTTTTCAACAATCTTATGTTTGAGCTTGAAGGTTTAAACCCATCACATGTGCATCCGCTGATCTGCATTGCAATTAATTATGAATAAAAATGAGCTTTTCTTCTAAACAGTGGTAGAGTCTCCCATGTGCCCTGTGATCGGCATCAAGGCTCCATCCTGGTGTAAAAGGGCTCCACGGCTGCAATGGTGGTGGCTGCCTTTGCTGTCATCTCCAGGATTTCGCTAATCCCTCCACTCCGGCATGCTTGCTCAGGGGGCTGGCAGTCCAGCACTCCTCCCCATGGTTCCCCCTGCCATGGTCCCTCTGCACAGTTCCCCACTGGTATTTCAGTCACATAACCTCCCACCAGGCCTCTGCAATGCCAGCTAAATCACAACCATCTTCATGCATGAGAACCTCTCATTCCTCCTGCCTATTCCCTTGGTTTCCAGCCTCAACGCAGAGACAGCTCTGACATATTTTGCTTATTCCCTCTCTAATTCTCCCTCAAAGTTTCCTATTCTCATCACAGACTCATTTTCTTGACTGTGCAGACTCAGAAACCCTCATGCAGAGCCCTAACATGGTAAGATACCTCCTCCAGACCCCTCCGACCCTCTTCTTGCTGAGGGCTGCCTGGTGCAGGGGGTCTACAGGAGATTTCTCTAGCAAAGGAGATGAGCTCATTTCCCAAAGTGATGCTGCTGTGCCTCCACTGGGGCTTTAGCTGTTGCCCAAACAGGCAAATGGAAAAGCAACTTCATGAAATATCGTAATCTTGTTTCTGTTTTGCTTGGTTCCAGTGAAAGCTTTTCCTTAATTTTTTTCAGTTTTCAAAGTCTGAGCACCTCTGCACACCCTCCCTCGTTTTTGTCACATTCTCTCCACCTGCTTGTTCATGGATTTTCCTTTCCCTGCCCTCTTTTGATTCTTTGGGGAAAAAAAACCCACCCCAAACCCCTGTCTTTCTTATTCTGCCATTCCAGATCACTAGGATTAGTGCTTCTTTTTTTTCCTCTTGTCACTTTTCCAAAGTTGAGGAAGTTTGGCCCTGTTCCAGCTAGAAAGGGAAAAGTCATAAGGCAGTCCCCACCCACCATCCTTCTGCTCTGCTCCGGAGCAGGAACAACTAATGGGAAGAGATGGGAGAAGAGGCAGGGGAAATAACACGCCAAACTTCCAAACTTTCTTATTTCAATGAAATAGATGTACTTTCTTAATTAAAAAAAAAAAAAAAAAAAAGCCAAAACCACTAAGGAAAAACATAGCTTTTGATCTGCAGCATTTTTTCACCAAATGAGACACCTCCATTTTCCAGAGAGGAGCAGGATGCTTGGAGAGGTGCTTGGGTGGGGGCATGCACAAGGTGTGCTGCTATGGGCTTAGGGCTCGGCTTAGCACAAGGCAGGTGCCTGGTGTTTGGTGACACTGCTGTGTTTTCCCAGCACTGTTAGAATGTAACCTGGAGGACACAGAGCAGAGCCACGGGCAAGGGCTCGGCATCCTAGACAGGTGTCCAACCCTGGTGCACTGAGTAAAGGTGCACTGGGAAAGGTGGGAGAGAGGGAAACAAAATCAGTGCTGAGCCACCTCCTGTCCCTTGTGGCATGCAGGCCTTGAACATCTCGCAGCCAGCATGGGCAGTCCTGGTGTCCCCAGGGTGGCTGAAGCACCCCTGAGTGCAAAAGAGTTTGTGCACAGCAGGGCTACGGAGCGTCCCCAGAATCTGGTTTTACCTATCTCACATACAGGAATTTGTTGTGAAATCGGTAAATCTGCTGCCTTCTAGTCAGCTCTTCCAGCATCTCCTCCCCTCCTGCTAGGATCTTGTATCTTCTTTCCAGGATGAATTTTTCTAGCTCCTGCTCCAGCCTTCAGATCTTGCTGCTCCTCTGCAAGACAGAGACTGCTGAACTGTCAGAAACTCTTCTTGCTGAGGTCGGGGCATCTCTCAATCTTCTCTCCAGCAAGCTGAGCAGTTTGTACAATTCCAGTCTTGTATCAGCGCTTGTTTTCTAATGCCTGGATGGCACGTATGGCTTTGCTTTGCGGAACTTTGGTGTCTTTTTTAATTCTGGACACCCAAGTTGGCAATAACATCCACAGTAATCATTTCAACAGTAACATGAACAGAGGCGAGATTGCTCCCCTACTTGTTTGATATTCTCCCATTACATATTCAAGGAAGGTGTTAGCTGCTTTCAGCGTGCTGTTGAAATGAGAGCTCATGTAGAGGCAGTTACCTGCAATCATTCCTGAGCCGCCTTCTGAGTTGCAGCTTTCCAAGCCCTGTCATGGAGATAAAGGCTGCGGTCTTTGTTCCCCTATGCCTTCCCTTGCATGCGGCCGTATTAAAATGTATTTAGTTGTATATGGCCATTTTAATGGGCAATTTAGAAGATACTAGAGCAGCAACCAGGCCTGCTTATTGCTAACATCCCTATCAGTCACTGCATCACCTGCAGACTTCACCATCAGTTTTTTTACGATCAGGTTGACCACTGGCTGAAAACATACATAGCCTTGCAACAGGAACAGATTCCCTGACGGACCCCACTAAGGACACCTCCAATCCTCTGAAGTCTCCGCAGTAACCACCACACAGTGAGATCTGTTTGAGACAGCTTTTAGTCCATCTAGCGTGTGCCCTGATAATTCCTTCTATAGCGTGGGTTTTTTAATCCAAATGTCATGTAGTAATAAGCAAAGTGCTTCAAGGAAATCCAAGTCTGCTGTATTGGTACACTTGCCTTTATCAACCAGACCTATAAGTCTGTCCAAAAAAAAGACCCCACAAAAACCCATAAACAGACCAGTTGATGTGCAGGTCTCTGGGCTGTGCCTTTAAATTTTTCTAAACACTGCAACTACACTGACATTTCTCCAGTCTTTTGGAATTTGCCCATTTTTCTAAGATCTGTTAAACTGTAACATTGGCTTGAGCTAGTTCCTTCTAGACTCTTGAGCATCAGCTGTCCGGATGATCTGCAAATGCTGAATTCGAGGAGATCATGCCTCACATCCCCCATTGTTACAGATGGCAGGATTTATATTCCATCCACAGTATCATCTGGAGATGAATATATCCTCCTGCTTCATTCCAAATACAGAACAGAAATATCTACTAAACATTTCTGCCTTTCTGCACCAGTCACCATCTGGCAAGAACAGGGAAGAAGCAACGCTGAGTGCCACGCTCGAGTGGTCCCACAGGAGGCTCATGCCGTCCATGTGCCCCACACGCACTGGTGTGCGGGGTGGCCTTGGGGCACCCCACACCCCATTGCCCAGGGCTCTCCCCATGCCTTCCCCTGCACTAACCGGTGTGGTTCCCTGCTGCACCCTTGCCATGGGCTGGGGGCTGGGGCAGACCCCCCCTGCCCCCGGGCCTGGCCGCTGCCCCTGCCCCCTGCCCCAAGGGCAAGCCAGCAGCCAGCACTGGTGCAAATTCCCCATTTAACCCTGGGCTGAAGAGGCCATTACCATGTAAATCACTGTGTGAGGGAGGCTGGAGGGCAAAGAATGAGGAGCAGCCTTGATGGAGGAGGCTGAGATAAGGAGGCTCTTACTGAAATTCAGAAATCTTTTTTTCTTTTTCCCCCAGCCACTCAAACAGCAGCTGAAAGCCAGACTGGGGTTTGCATGAGACCTGTTGGGGGAAAATCTTGCAGAACACCCAAACAGTGCTTTGAATGTGTTTCTTGGAGTGGGACTCACCTCTTGTGCCTGTCCAAGTCACTCCCTTCCTCTAGTGCCCATCATGGCCTTGAGTGGCATCCCCATGCTGTCACACCAGCTGGGCTTGCTGGTGCTTTCCCAGCTGCCTCAGGTCCCTCCGGGCTGCAGCATCAAGGGCACAGAGCAAGCAGCCCCATAGCCCTGCAAACCACACGTGCAGGGAGCCCTGGAGCCCAGGCCCTGGTGTGAGTGAGATCCCAGGGAAAGGATTCCCAGCCTTTCCCTTGATTCTTTTTTTTTTTTACATGAGTGTTCTCTATTTACTTCCTTATTGCATATGGCAAAGCCAGGAGGAGAGAAGGAGAAGAGAAAAAAGGCACAAAGTCTGTAGGGGAGAAAAGAGAGGCGTTATTGTGAACGTGTGTTTGTCCCTGGCTGGTGGCACAGATCCTCCGTGGGATGCGGGATTCCCTGCTCTGAGGGCTGCCTCGCTGCTGTGCTGCAGGCAGCGGGGGCTGCTGTGGGAAAGACCGTGCTCTGGTTCTGGCAGCAGTCACTGCACAGAGCCATGGTGCTGGGTTAGCCTGGCTGTGTCCCCCTCGGCAGCAACAGGGACTCCATTAATAATTAACTGCGTGCGGAGACAGGCTTCACATGTGTAATGGCATCACAGATATCTGACACTCCTAATGTGGAGCCGCAGCAGGGCTGGTGGCTGATGCTGCCACCGCTCCTGAAGGTCGTCTCTGTAGTACCATCCCCTCCCGTGGGCTGTGCCCGAGCCCCTGCTGCCTGCACACCTCACCCCACATCCTGCCTCCGGGCAGAGGGCTCTGCACAGGGTCACACCTTCACCCCTGGGATGGCTCCTGGGGCAAGCCATGTTCTCTGCAGCCACCCCAGTGCCTGTGGGAGGGCAGGGGGTTCTGGGGAAAACCAAGCTGGGATCCATCAACCAACCGTACTGCTGGGCTTGCTGGCAAGGAGCCATCCTACCTTTCATCCAAACTCATTTTGCTGCCTAGGAGAAGCCCTCCAGCACAGGCTGGTGGTCCCTGCTCCAGGGCTGTGATGTGCTGCATCAGCACTGACTGCACACACTGGCTTTGCAGCCCCATGCCTGGCAGACATGTCTGTGCAGCTCTTCGAGTGCTCTGAAGCTGTTAAAACACGTCTGGGGTTGGGAGTAACATTGGACAAAGCAGGACATGGTGAGGCAGGAAACAAGCCCATAGGGAGGGAAAGCCATTGGCAGCACGCACACCCCAGAGCATCACGAAGCAGCAGCTCGAGCATCACTGCAAAGGCTGGGGCTGCGCTGGGGCTCGGACGTGCAGCCCTCTCTCCCCACGCCAGAGAGAAACCTCTGCAGCAGTGTCAGCACTGGCTCTGGCCCTTAGAAAAGGGACTGCTGGAGGCACTAAACTTCAGGGGGTCCCTCTGAAGAGACCACCCTGCAGTGATGAGGCACCAAAGTCCCTGGAAGATGAAGGGAAAGTTCAGGTAGGGGATTAGCAGGTGGGATTAAAGGCTCAGCGGCTCTTGAGATGGATCTGACCGCACTCTAAAGAGGCCCACCGCAGCTCTGTGCAGTGAGGAATTGCTCCTTGTCTGGCTTAATTATACCTTATAGCAATTCCTTGCTTGCTGTCTGTGCTCACCTTTCCCCAGGGTCACAGCCAAAGTGCCCTGTGTGTCCCCGAGGCCAGCTTGGCCATCACCATGTCCGGGGCCGACACCCGGGGTGAGGGTGAGGATGCCAGCAGCTGATCTGCCACCAAAAATTCATTTGGAAATGCAGAGAAATGCCTCTCATCCATCAAACTTCAGTCATCAGTGAAGAGATTTAATTTTAAGCACCGTTTGATTTTAAAGAGCCAGAGTCTGCCACCGTCAGCAACTCCCAGGCGAGCACAAATGCACCTTTTCCAAAGCCAGCCCTGAGAGCTGGCAGTGCCACCAGACTGTCCACCCACACCTGCACCCCCTGACTCCTCCAGCATCAGCGTTGGCAGCCTGCAAACCGGTGCCCGATTTGCCCAGCGATGTTTGCCACCTATTTCTTTGACACCTTGTGAATGTTCCCAAAAGAGGGTGGTGGGTGCTGAGGGGAGGCTTGTGCCTCCCCTAAACCCCCAAGCATCAGCAGTGCAGGGTTGGGGGGGCTTGTCACTGTGCTGTGACTTTTCACAGTCAGGAAGACTCTCACATTTCCAAAAAGGAGTGGGGGTGGGGGAGTGGGGGGGTGGAAGGAGCTCTGCCCAACGGTGCCCATCTCCTGACAAACAAGGGTAGCCCTGGGAAAAGGGCTGTCCGAAGGCTGCTCTACTGGTGGACACGTGGAAGAGTGTGGATGGGAAAGCCGCTGAATGGGGCTGGGTGAAGCCGGCAGGTGCTGCCGGGGCCATCTGCTCTCACAGACCCTGCAGATACACAGAAAAAGGGCAAAAATGGGGCAGGTAGGGAGTGATCCCCCTCTGCCCCCACCAGACCTGGCAGTCATGAGCTCTGCAGTTTAACTGTATGTCATAAGAAGATATTCCCTTGATTTTAAACCTGCCAAACCATCTAATTCGAGTGCTCTCCTTGTTTTCAGAGACACAGTGAATACTGATGAAGACTCTCAGGCTGTTGAATTCCTTCTCAACCAAAAACTTGGCCACAGCTCATCACCCCACCTGGATGGTGCTTGGTCCCTCACTGAGCTGCGACGGCCACTGGCTGCACTGCTCAGGCCGTGGCTCTGCCATGCCAGCATGAGCTGCTGGAGTGGTTTGTTTTCTTTCCAGCATCTGTCCATACCTTTCCTCGTTGCCTTTTTGAGCTTTGCTGGCACTGCAGAGAGGAGTCCGCAGGGACATCGAGGCCTCATCCAAACGGCCACTGAAAGCCCTGCGTTGCGTGTGAACGCGGGGGTTATTTTTCCACTGCATGTGGCATTTTGCTTCATCTGTGTTTCACCACCCCACCAGCACCAGTTTCCTGGCCCTGCTGTGGCCCCTAGGAACCACACTGGCTGGGGACACCGTGGGGACTCTGGGGGACGCTGGGTACAGAGGGGACACAGAAGGGATGCAGAAGCAAGCGGGGCTCCCCCCGCGCAGGGTTGCCATATCAACAGGTTCTCCGGCAGAGCCCCTCACTGCGGCTGCAGCGTTTTGGCATGCTGTGATGCGAGCCCTCCCTGCTTGTACCAAGCCCCTCACACTGCCGTGGCCCCACGTCCCCTTGGGTGCCCTCTCCTCTCCACCTCCCCTGGGCTCTGCCAGGCAATGCCCCCAAGGTGCATTTTGCTCCTCCTGGTGTTGCTGGTTTGCAGCCTGCTGCAGGCACAGCAGAGCAGATTCCTGCCATGCAACGGCACCCGGTTGTGATCGCAAGGCAGCAGCATGAGCAGCTGTAGTTGGTACTGAGGGGGACAGGTGGGACACCGAGCCCACGGCCAGGCAAGGGAGGGAGCAGCAGGGACTGGTGGCTGCTCCTAAAGCCCTGCAGCATCCGCTCCTGCTGTCCCCCAGCCCTCAAAAGGCGGAAGGAGGCTGTGGGAGCTGCCTCTACTGATTTGAGAACGGGAAGGAGAGTTTTATCCTCTGACACCAGCCAAAGCACCAGGCAGTAATGCTGGGTGTCCCATAGTGGGGTGCCCTGCAACCCCCTGAGCCTCTTCCAAGGGCTCTCCCACCCCAGCATGGCTGTGCTCCGGCTGCCGAAATCAGTGAGGAATGCCCCTTGACCACTGGCAGGGTTGCATGGCGGAGACTTTTCATCTGGCAAAACTGGTCTGAGCAGGAGGCTGAGGCTACCGGAGCTGGGGTGCGGGGGATCACCACCACCCTCTGCCGAGGCTTCTGGTGGGATGGGGTGAACAATGTGGGGTGCCCCAGGAGGCTCCCAGGGAGGCAGGAGGGGGCAGAGGGGAAGGAGGCAAACACGCATGTGGAGTGAATGAAAATGGGGGGTTGCAGGACAGTGAGGGGCGGCCACATCCATGCAGATAGGGGCAGGAGGGCCCTGCAGTTGACGCGGGAGGCTGAAGGGGAGGAATTTGCTCTGGAGGCACTTGCTACTTCAGATAGCTGGGATGCCGGAGCCGGCAGGGTGTTTACATTCCCGCCCTTATCTGCGCACAGGCACCCGTGGGGCCCCTTTCCTGCTGAACAGGTTCTTGGGGCCGGGGGTGGGAGCGGGAGCGGGGATCTGCTGCCAGCGCTGGGCCTGCACTCTCCTTGGTGGCTGGAGTTGCCTGCGGGGACGCGGACGGGGACATGGGATGGGGCAGCCGTGGGCCAAAGCCCGACTGACCTTGTGTCTGCATGGGGTGGACGGGCTGGGCGCTCCCCAGAGCACACCCCACCTCTCCTCCTACGTCCGCACCTCTCCAGCCGGGATCTGGGAGCGTGGGTGACTCCGAGTCACCCATCATGTCTTGCTCGTTTGGCTTTGACTGGCAGGGTGTAAATCCCCTTTTGTTTCTTGCACCTAGGGGACACCCGTGCAAAAGGGTCCCATGGAGGAGTGGGGGGTCGTGGCATACCCGGATGCGTCCCCCTTGCTGTCATGCCGCAGGCAGATGGAGCTGTGCCCTGAGCCTAGGGGCCTGTGGCTGTGCTCCAGAGGTGGGCATGGGCAGCACCTGCAGGTGCTGAGACTCTCCCACCCTGGGCACCGGCAGGGCAGAGGGTGACTCCAGGGATGGGACAGCACTGCATGGCAGCATGGCATCGCCAGCCTGTCTGGTCTCTAAGCTGACCCTCAACTATCTCCCCAGAACATGATTAATCCTGGGAGGGTGTCCCATTTGCAGCCCAGGAACTGGGAGAAGTCAGATGCTGCTGCCTGTGATTGGGGCATCCCCCAAGTACCGGCAGAGCTGGGCTGGCAAGGTAGCGTGTGCTGGGCCCATGCAGGAGCTGCGTGAGCTCATCGCTCGGCTTCCCGGGGCCCACACAGTGCCACTGCATGCACTCGCCACCTGCACCCCACAGCCCTGCAAACCTCTGGGCCCCCCAAGCCCCCACCGGAGAAGCAGCCGTGGGGACCGCAGCTGTGCGTGGGGCAGCCAGGGCAGGTTTGGGGCCGTTCCCTGCAGCTGGCCTCCCGTGCTGGGGGAAGCAACCAACCATGCAGAAATCACGGCCGCCTCTCGTCTCGGCTGGTAATTGCCTGTTAGCGGGAGGGAGGGAGCTGCGGCCGTGCCAGCGGGGCTCTTGCTGGGGCTAATGACAGCAAAGCGGCAAACTGGGTCGGGCAGCGCTGCCAGATGAAGGAGGGAACTTCCTTGGCGTGGGGAGTTGGAGGCGGCTGCGGGAGAGGTGGAAACTCCTGGAGCCCAGAGGAGAACAAAGGCTCGCTGGGGCCGTGCTGCGCGGCACCGCACGCCGTAGCCCTGGGAAACATGCGAGCGCGGTGCTGGCTCCCGCCTGCGCCTGTGCGTGGGCTGCCCATGAGCTCCCTGCGCCTGCAGCAGCCCCCCGGGAGGGCCTCCACTGGGAGAGCTCTGCCCCGCAGGCACCGCTTTGCCCCGTCGGTGGTTGCCTGCAAGAGCTGTGTACCAGGGTGCCATGTGAGGACACGATGAACCACGGGTGGCCAGGGAGAACCCATCCGTACCCCAAAGGCATTGGCTGTGGCACCGGAGCTTTGCCACGACCTGCCCACAAGGGCAGCAGGGGCTTGTCGTGCCCAGGGCACTCCTGCTGGCATTGCTGTCGTAGGAGCAGGGGTGTCACCCACCCAGTGGGGCAATGCCCTGCACAGTCCCCGCTGGGATAACCACGGTGGCATGGCATGGGCTGAGAAGTAGGGACATGGATGGTGGCCTGCCCAGCTGCCCAGTAGCCCTCTCCCTGCTCCTTAGCTCTGCAGCTCCCCCCACCCCCTCACCCCCCCCACTTGCAGGCTCTGTCCCCCTGGGCTCAGAGCTCATTAGCCAAGAAATGCCATGGCGGTCTGCCGAGGTGCAAGGCTGTGTTCACCCATGAGCAGCCCCCGAGGGATGCTTGCCACAGTGTGGCCCCGTGGCTCTGCCATCACTTGCACACCAGCACCACGCCTGCCACATCTGACAGCCTCTCGGACCCTGATATGCCTCCAGCATTGTGTCTCTCAAAGTGCTGCTGCTTCTCCCCAGATACCTCACGAATATGTTAAGCAACATGGGGCCACAGTGGAGCCTGCAAGCCCCCATGGCTGCCCTGTGCTGGGATGACAACTGCCCATTTATACCTCCTCTTCTTTCTCTATTGGTGAGCCTTTGATCTGTGGCAATACTTTGCCTCTCACTCCACGACAACTTAATTTCTATAGTAACCTCCTGTGCTGGATCTTGTCGAAAGGCCTTTTGAAAATCTGAATAAACTATGTTGAGTGGTTTTTCTTCTACCCACTCTTTACTGACGTATTAGAAGAACTCTAACATAACAAATGAGTCTGGATGCTCCTATGTAGAAGCTGTGCTGGCTCAAGCTGAGCACATTGCAATCTTCCAGCCACTCAGGTTTTGATAACTGGCTCTGCCAATTTGCCAGACACGAAGGATTTTTCCTCGTGATGCTCCCACAGTACCGGCGGGGCCACCCCTCCCGTGACAGTCCCTGGGGACAACCTGGGGACATGTTTCAGGGGAGCCCCGACCCTGCCCCGGGCCAGCAGTGAGGGGGACTGTCGCAAACCACTCCAGCTCGTTACAAAATTTTAATTAATCTATGAAAATTTCCTATCTGCAAATAATTCAGACCTTATGAAATTCCAATAAAACCATTTATCACAGCTGGCAATTTGATGCTGCCAGCAGAGCTCTTGGACGCTCACATAGTAATTGATAGCCTAATATAATTTTAAATTAGCGTTTGTGTTATTAATTTCAGCCCTCTGAAAACACCCCTTTTTTTGGACTAAACCCCACTTCTCCTGCTACCCTGCAGACAGCAGGCGTGCGCCCAGGGAGCTGCCCGTAAGCACCTGCTGCTCTGCCTGCTCCTGCCGCCCTGCCTGCAGCGGTTCTGGGGGCTCCTGAGCATCCCTGGTGCGGGGCTGTGATACCAGGAGCAGGGCTGGCTGGTGACACTGCTGCGCATCCCTTGGGAGCAGGGGTGGCTCCCGAGCCGGGAGGGCTGCGGAGGGGCGGCAGAGCCGAGAGCAGCATGTACACACGGGGGGGGGCCGAGCACGACCCCCGCGCCCCAGCCCACCACTTTTGCAGTCAGATACTCGATCCAAGTAATTTACACTTACGCATCCATCAGCTTTCAGGGACGTGGGATCCTTCTCCCTGTGCTGAGTAACATCCCTGCATGTCGCTAAACAGCTATTACTCCCTGGTGCGGGGCGGCTGTGTTTCGGAGGTGGGAGAAGGAAAATGATCCCTGTACTTACGTGGTCTTTACTCTGTAACACACTCAAAAACTTGCAAAAGATACCAAGTAATGAATGCATAATGACAGCTGAAATGTGACATTCTTGCCATCCCTCCACTACAGCGCTCACCAGTAATCCCAGTGACAACGGGAGCAGCATGGGGCACAGCCCACGTCAGTGGGGAGTCACAGGAAGCCTGTGAGCACCCTGGTGCTGCACTGGGGCTGCCTACCCTGGCCAGGGCTGCCGCCACAGAGCCCCAAGCTGGGAAAGGGTTGCTGGTGATGTGCCAGGGGGCCTGGGAAGGGTTGGGGACCAGTCAGGAGAGGCTGGTACAGACAGAGAGGGTGGCGAGATGGGAGGCGAGAGCATGTTTGATGTGGTTCATTAGTTAATGGGCACGCCGGGCTTTGAAAGTGCAAAGCACTAAAGAGGTGCAAAGGATTTCATGTTTTAAATTATTTATTCAGAGGTTTTTTTCCTCTCTTTTTCTAACTCGATGCCGTGAGGAGCAGCCGTGCGTGGCCGACCAGGAGCAGCACGGCCGCGTTCGAGCCCGGCAGGGGCCGAGTGCCCCTGCGTGGCAGGAGGGAAATAAATGCGGGGCTGGGTTTTGTCTGCTGCTGCCCAGCCCTGGGATTTAGTAAGGGATCCAGACCCACAGGGCAGGGGACCGTGTGTGGGGCAGCATGGCTGGCACACTCTCGTCCCCGCCCAGGCATCATGGGGGACCGTGTGGGGCCACTGCCACCAAAGGGCAGCTCTGGGGGCCCTGGGGCATCATAAAGGGATTCCCATAAACAACTCCTGTCCTGCCCCCCCCCCCCGCCCTCGCCCAGGGAGCGTGGCAGAGTGTATCTGCTTAAGCTCTTTCTTGGGGACCATCAGGGGACTGAGCCAAAGGCATAACTGAGCTGGGGAGCTACTACGTTGTTAAAAATCTGGACACAATCCCGTAATGAGATTTGCAATTTGTCCCAGGCAGGCAGGCAGTCTGCAGTGTACTTTTCCCATTAGGGGCCATGTGCCGTTAGCAATCACATTAGTAGGGCCGGGATTTAGCATCAGGAAATCAGAGTGGACCCTGCAGACCCCAGCCCATCGCTGAGTGAGCTGGGCAGCTGAGGGGCACGGAGCGGCTGCCTGTCCCCACACACTCCCTGGTCACAGCTTGACCGGGCTGTGCTGGGATCCTCCTTGCTCCCGCCAGCATCAGGAGCCACAGGGTCCTCCCACCTGGTCACCTGGTAGCTGAGCCTCCTTGGATGTCACCCAAACAGGGTTTGATCTGGTCCCAGCCATGCTGGAGTCCCAGCCTTCACAGCCGTGCTGCCCTCATTCACTATTTTATTCTTGGGATCTATTGGTTAAACAGATTTTAATCTACGCAGTCTGGAGCTATTGATACCATGCCGTGCTAATTTGTTAGCCGGCTGTCAAGTAGACAAAGCGAAACGCCAAATATTAAATGAAATGTATTGTGTGAAACAGGCCAGAGCCAAGGTCCCTGTTTCCCACGGGGCATCCCACTCCCACATGGGGCTCAGGGTGATTTATAGGTCTCACAGGCCTGGGCCCCTGGCAATAGGTGCTCTTGGAGTATGCATTGGCATGTGGGACACCTGCAGAGCTCCCTTGGTCCCACTGATTTGGCGGGGGGGGGGGGGCGAGGGTCCGAGGGTTGCCCTACTCTGCACAGGAGCTGGGACGTCTGCCTACACCCAGTCCCTGGTCTCTCACCCCTCTGTCCCCACTGGGGAGGACTCTACCGCTGCACCTCTCTCACTATGACCGACACACCCCCCCNNNNCCCCCCCCGGCTCACTGGGTGCCCTCTCTGCCCCGCAGTGTGTGGCCTGCGGGGTGCTGCCAGCCCTTGGGGGATGGCGGAGGATGCTCTGTGCTGGGGCAGCTCTGTAAGTGCGGGGGGGGGGCACCTGCTCCCTGACTGCCATGCCTGGGAGATTATTTATTTGGTGAGTTATGACTTTGTTTTCCCCTGTGTAAATATCTGGGAAGCGCAGCTAATGTTCTGTGCACAGCCGAGACAATTACAGCCCTCAGTGCAGCCTCGCTGCCCCCCTGGCCCCCTCATGCAAATCAGCCCTGGCCCCTCCATGCCTTGTGTAAGTAGAAACTCGCATTAAACCACCACCGTGAAACAGGGCCAGTGCTGCCCGCAGCCCTCGGCCACCCCACTCCTGCCCCATGGGGCTGGGGGTGCTCTTGGGGCTGGCCCTGGGCAGCCCCATATGGGCCAGCTGTGCTGGGGTCACCCTTCCACCTGTGCCCTGAGTGGCCCTTCCATCTGTGCCAGGGGCTGCAGATATGCAGAGGTGATGTTTCAGCTGTGCCTGGGGGTGCATCTCCAGCTGTGCAGGGGTGGGAGGAGGCTCCAGCTGTGCAGGGCTGGCTTTTCCAGCTGTGCTCACGTGGGGCTCTACAGCTGTGCAAGGAGAGCTCAGACTGCCCCCAAAAACATAGAGGAAGACCCCCACAACCCCGCACAGAGGGGGTACAGCCCCAGACCACTCTCCTGCAGACAGGAGCGGGGCTGCTGCTCCTGTCCCAAGGACTGTTCGTTGGCACTAATGAGGGCAGGTGCTGGGGCCATGGAGCCTGGGTGGCAGCGGTGTCTCCCGGGCCCCGGCCCCTCGACGACAGACAGCCCCGAATCAGCTTCATTAAGAGCCATTGATCTGTTTCCTGCTTAATATATTTTTCATTTCCAAATGTTTTTTTTCCAGGCTCCACAGCGTTTGCAGCTTGTACCAATTAAGGCAGCAGCACAGAATGAGCACTGCAGCCCATTAATTAAACTTATAGGGGGAGATTAAGTGCCCACTCCATTCTCCCTGGCAGCTCTCTCCAAGCAACAGGCGTGCTGGGGACAGGAGCAAGGCTGAGCACTCACGTGCCGGTCGCCTACCCTCCCTCCTTGCCATGTCTCCAGCCAGCCATGCAGCCCCAGCTGCGCTCGATGCCAGCCACCGACCCATGGGTGCTCACCCTGGGCACAGTGCAGGCTGCAGCATCGCCTGCGCAGGGGGAGCAGGGAGTGCCGGGCTCCCGCACACCAGGGCTCAGGGTGGGCTCCTCCCGGCCCTGCTCGGAATGAGGAAGCTGTGCTCGGTATCTGCACATCGCTGCATCCATTTTGGGGAAGGGCACAGGGCACACCAGGGATGCTGCCTTGCCCTGTGCCTGCCAGGGATGAGGCCTCATGCTGGCGGAGAAGCTGCAGCACCTGCTGCATTGTGATGCTCCCGAGTGGCTTCTGCCCTCACTGTGGGGCAAGGGGACCTGGGCAAGGGGGTCCCTGGCTCCCCAGATTGCCTCCGTTGAGCCAGCCACAGGCACAGCTCTGCCCCACTCTCACAAAGCAGCGGTCAGGGACTGGCTGTGGGTTTGCTCAGGTGGAGCTGGGGCTTGTGGCAGCCTCTTGCATCCCACAATTGGCAGCGGGTGCCCATGCCGTGATGGTCCTCCCAGGAGAAACATACCGGTGGGCGACCCTAGCTCTGGTCACGGCACCAACACTGTGGAGCAGCCGATGCTTGCGCTGTCACACACTGTTGCCATGGTGATGATCACACTGTCACACACTGACATCCTCCCACCTGGGGCACCTGGGTACTGGGTGGCCCCGCTGGCACCCACTTTGGGGCTGGTGATGCCGGCAGGCAGGCGACCTGCAGCCCTGCAGCGGGAGGGGATGCGGCAGGAGCTGCGCAGGTGCAGCAGGGGCAGGACAGTGCAGGTAATCCACCCCATTGCAGAGGGGTCTTGCTGACGAGTCCTCCAGCTGCTAATGTGGACAAATGATAGAAAAAAGGAGCCATGCCCAAAGCCTGGAGCCTGGTCTGAACTATGTGCCAGAGGGAGAGCCGCTTTGCCCTGGACCAGGATGGCAAACAAAAAGGGCCGGTGCAAAAAGCAAAGACCAAGTGGGGAGATGCTGTGCTCAGCAAAACAGTGGAGTGTTCATCCGGGGTCATGTCAAAGAGCTGGGAGGGGAACCGCTGCATATCCCACATCAGCCCAGTACAACAGACCCGCTGCATCTTTGGGCAGGAGCAGAGCCTGGCAGGTACAGGCAGCAGCACCAGCAGAGCACCACTGATTTCACTCCAGCATTTCACTTATTGCCACATGACATTTTGATTAAAAACTTGTTTTATGAGGAATTAAGAGGGCATAGTAGATGGATTAAAAACCTGCTCATGGACAGATTCCTTAAACGATCCTGTTAATGGGGAGGCATTAGGGAAGGGCTGTGCCAAGGAGAGGCCCTGGGGATCAAAACTATTTACTGTTTGCTGTTTGCACCAACAGGCAATGTGAGGATGCAAAAACTCTGCTGGTGTGAGGAAGACTTGTGAAATAATAACGAGGAAGAAGGTGGTTTGCTGCAGCATCGCAGCCTGAGGTGCCGGGGCAAGCACAGCAGAGCAAGCCCCAATGCAAGGGGTGACACTGGAGAGGTGTTTAGGTGGAGGTTTAAGGACAAATGGGGTGTCCTCCTTCCAAAAACACATTTTAACACAGCTCTGTGGGCAGGGCACGTTAACCTCTGAGTTTTCTATTTGTTTGGGTTTTTTGCCTTCCTGTGAGCAGTTGCTCTCAGAGGCAGGAGAAGATGGTCCTGGGGGAAAATAGCCCCCATTCCCGCTTTGGGATGCCCAGTCTGGACATGGGCTGGACGCTGCCTTCCGCTCGCCCGGCACCACCGTGAACAGAGGGCGAAGGCAGGCTGCGCTGGCCTGGCAGGGGTTAACCACGGGTTGAGGAGACCTGCAGCGGGTGGTGGGCCCAAAGGGGGCAGAGAAAAGGAGAAAATCTACCCTTGCTGGGGGCTGAGCCCCTCCTGCCCAGGGGCTGCGGGGAACTGCGTTGGGGGCTGCAGGCTGGGGTGAAGCAGGGGGAAGGCAGGGTGCTGCCTGCTGGCCCTCACGGGCTCAGCCCCCCACCTGGCATGGAGTACCCACCAGCTGGGTCCCCAGAAGTGAGGCTGGAAATGCCATGCACGGCTGGGCTGGGGTTGCCGGGGCAGGACCAGCCTCCCCTGGCTACACTGGCACCAGCACCAGCACGGTGGCACCTGCTGCATGACTCGGTGTTTCCTTGCCTTGTTGCTTTTGATTTAGCAGTTGTTAGAGAAACTAAGAGTTGCAGTTTGGGGAGCATCTGCATCTTAATTAGTAATTACCAGCAGTGCTGCTCCCGCCCAGCTGTTGCCTGCAAGGTCCGTCCCTGCTGCTGCTTGGGGCTGCCCGTGCCAGGGCAGGGCCGGGGTCGTGGCACTGCACCTGCCTCATGCCGGGTGTCCCTGGCAGGTGCCAAGGGCTGCCCTCGTGTGGGTGATGGCGTGGTGCCCTGGCTGGGGTGCTGCTCGGTGCCCTCTGCGCCCCTGCTCCCAGCAGCCGGAGATGCCCTCACCCTGCCCGCCCTGCCCTCCTCCCCGTGCCAGCAGGTGAGCAGAGGGTTTAGCACTGATGGCTCCCAGCAGGCCAGGGTGACTGGCTGAGCAGGGCTCTGTGTGAATGCACAGGGGTCCTGGGATCCCGGCTGCAGCCCCGAGGGAGAGGAGCATCACTGTGCCATCTGCAGCCGCAGCTGGTTTCGTTTGTGCTGCAGCAGCTCTCTCGCTACCACCCACTCTGGCAGCTCCCCCTGCTAATGCCTGCACTTGTCCCTGCTCCTCCACCTGATTAATTCCTCATGTGGCTCCATAAATGCTGCCCTTGTGCCCGGAGCAGGGAGACCTGCATGTACCCCCTGCCTGGGAAGCAGCTGGTTCAGGAGACAGCCTGAGGGAGAGTCCCTGAGTGCTGCAATGACCTTTCCCTGCTCCCCTCCGGGGTGGTGCCTGCCACCCCCATGCCCACCCTCCACCACACGCCAGGTCCACTCCTGCAATTCCCACTGTGTCCTGCCCCACAGCTCCAGGACCTGCAAGGTGGGTGCAGGGGCCAAGAGCAGGACCCCCCTGCAGAGTCCCACTCCCGGCTGCTCCTGTTCCCTCCCTGGCTCACTGGGCTGACGGTTCATTTTAACAAGGCTTTTAGGCTTAACTGCTGCTTGGCGTGACAGGGAGAAATTGATATTTTGAGAATGAGCTTGCAAGGGGCCATGAATAATTCACGCCGGGGCGGTTCCATTCCCATAAACAGGCTACTAAAAAACCCAAACCCAGCGCTTAACAAGGAAACCAATTCCCATCCTGCAAAGCCCCAGACCCCAGCTCAGCCTTTGCTGAAGCTTTCAGCTACAGAAAGGGGTCCCACATGGTAGCGGCAGTGAGGGGAGCTGGCCCCTGTGCCCTTTCTGGAGCATCCCGGGGCAGTACCTGCTCCTCATGCTGGGAAAGGCAGCACAGCCCCAGGGAACCCTGGTGGGGTCACTGGTGGCAGTGGCACTGAGGCCATATGAGCTGGGGGTCAACAGCATGTGACCAGCCCCATTAGGCCTGGTGTGACCTCTTTATTTTGTTAGGCCCCTTGTTAAGGGCTACCCTGTGGGGTGGAGGGCAGTGAGCACCCGTTGTCATGGCAATGGGGACAAGCGGGTGAAGCATGTCACCCTGGGGTGGCTCTGGGGACAGGGAAGGGACACCTCCAACCCCAGGGCAGGCAGCAGGGCACATGACCTGGCTGGGGGCACAGGGCAAGGGGCTGGGGAGGGGAGCTGGGCTCAGCCCCTCTGGTACAAATCCTGCCATCCATCTGAGGAGGTTCCCATGGAGCCCCACATCCCCTGGGAGCTGGAGGGAACAGGCTCTCTCTCTCCGAGCACACCGCAAGAATGAGCACCCAGGAGGGCGCAGCACTGCTGGGCTGGAGCACAGCATTGGCACAGGGAGGATGGGTTTGAATAAATTTAGGCTGGCATTTGGAAGCAAGGTCCTCACTACCAGAGCAGCCAGCCCCAGTGTGGCCTCAAGACAGGCCTGCCCAGGGCACAAGCTCAAGCTGGGCTGGAGACAGAGCTGAGCCACGTGCAGGGTTGGATGAGTGCCAGCGAGACCGCAGCAGCCGGACACAGGGCTGTTCCCAGCTCCATGGGCCTTTCCTCCTGGGTGCACTCACGCCATGCTGGTGAGGCTCTGGTGTCCAGCTGCCAAGACGTTTGTCCTCTGCACTGGCTGGGAGACCTCTGTGCAACCCAGGAGCATTCCCCGCCTGCCCTGGTGCCACTGCAGAGAGGCTGGGACCCCCTTCCCCACCCAGAGGGGGCAGGATGGGGGTCACCTGCTGCAGCCATCCCTTGCACGGGGCCATTGGGAAGCGCCTCTGTGGTCCTGCTCCCAGTGCCGAGCTGGCAGCCTGTGTGTGCCAGAGCTGCTGCATGGTGACAGCAGCGTCTGTTTGCTGCCACTGAGGATCTCTCTCTCTGGCTCCTCATTACTGGATGCCTTCCAAGCCACAGGGCTGGATGACACTAATCTGGCTGGTTTCACAATGAGAGCCCACATCAGTGAAGGGCTCGGTGGCTGCCCCACCGTAGCTCCGCTGGGGAACAGGGCTGCCAGGGCTGGAGGCTGCCCAGGTTTGCAGAGGGATCCTGGAGCATCCTGGGGAGGAGGGACCCAAGGAGGCGAATATGGCGCCAGAGCCATGCCAGTACGACCACAACCACCAGCACCGAGAGCCACCTGGAATGAACTTGGGAAGACAATTCCCCCTGCGATCCGGCCTGCAGGAGAGGCGGACGCCGTGTAGCCCAGCCATTCCACGTCCCTGGGCTGGCACGGCAGCTGCACAGGGTCACGCTGATAGTGCCGCCTTTCTCACAGGTGCTGGTTCTGTCTCCTGTCCAGCTGAGACCCCCNGGGGAGGTGGTGCGAGATAGCGGGGCTGGAGCCAGCGAGGGTTGAGAGGGACAGAGCAGGCATCTGGTTCTTCCACAGGCACCTGTGGCTGTGGCTGCAGCCGGAGCTTTGCAGTCCCTCTGCCAGCCCAGTTGGGCTGGCAGGAGCCCGGCAGGGTCTCAACCTCCCCCAGACTGAATGTGCGGTGAGGGGTCAGAGAAAGCCCCCCAGCCCTCCAGCAACACCCCACACCCTGGGGACAAGGAGCCCCAAAGGCACCGAGGGCTGAGCTGAGAGTGCAGGGGGTGACACAGCACCCCATCCCCGGGGAGCGGGGCAGGAGCATCGTGCTGGCGCCTCGGCACGGAGCCACACGGCGATTAGCAAGGAAGAGCCCTGCAGCCCGGCCGCTGCACAGGGAGAATTAGCGGTAATAAGTCATGATCATCCCCTGATGACGAGCACTTAATGTGTGCCGGTTCTGCTATCAAAGTGCCTCTTAAACCCCAATCGCCCTGTCGATAGCGATGGCAGTGGCTGATGGATCCCCAGCTGCCCGGCTGCCCGGCCAGGTCGCTCCCAGCATGCCACAGGCGGAAGCATCGATTTCCCACAACTGCGAAGAAGCAAATATTTGAAAAGTGATAAATAAGGAGAGCTGCCGGCTCGGCTGCACGCGTCAGCGCCCGGGATTAAGGCAACGAGGTGAGACTGCCCAATTAAATCCCAATGAAAATGGCCGCAAATTCAATTTTTCCCCTCGCCCATATCCATCCTGAGGGCCGGGGGGGGGGCTGATAACACGGGGTTCATCGATTGGCACTGCTGGGAAGAAATCTCTCTGAATTCAATTAGTTGGGAAAACACAGGGGGTGGCGCAGGGATCAGGGCTGGGGCTGTGTGCCTTCATCATACCCATGGGGATGGAGCGGCCAGCACCCACTGCGAGTCACCACAGGGCCACTGGACACAGTGGTGACAGCACCCATGGGTGCCCACACCACGCTGGAGAGATGGGGGAGAAACACCATGCATTGGTGTTTGTCTTGGTTTGCAACCCTTGGGGGGGTCACCCTGGGTCTGGCACCCCACTGGCATTGCAGGACATGGCGGCAGCTGTGCCAGGGAACTGAACATCCTGCTCTGTCCCCGGCACTGATGGCGACTGACAGGGAACAGCTTGCACAAAACTCCCTGCGTCCCTGAGTGGTGCCTGGCCCGCGCTGCCCTGCATGGAGCACGGCTGGCCCCAGCGGGGATGAGGCTGTGGGTGCTCAGCAGGTCCCGATGGGGTGGGGAGCTGGGACACTGGGGCTGGGGTCTGTGGCTGCTCCCCAGCCCCTTCTTCCGGGGCTCCAGCACAGAGGGATGACCTGTCGGGATGAACAGCCATTACGTCTCATTGCCTTGGAAACCAAGCAGCAGCTCTGAGAAGCCTCTCCACCTCCTCCTTCTCCTTTTCATCCTCCTCCTAGCTGAGCCCCATGAGAAGAGGCTGGGGGATTTGGGGCTGGGGACAAGCTGGAGGGACCGCCTAGGCTGTGCTGCTGGGTGCAGGCATGGGGGCTGCCTACCCGTGCCAGCCACCGGGCACCCAGCTGCCTGCTGCCTTGCTTGGTTCCTCCCTGGGTGAGAGAAGAAGTCCCCCATTAAAGCACATGATGCTCAAATTAGTATGAGCAATATGGGGGGGGGGGTCCTCCCTCCATCCCTACATCGGGGCCACAGAGGGGGAGATGTGGATTCCAGCCAGCCTGTGCCGCAGTGGAGAAGAGGGTTGCAGTGGTGGGCGAGGAAAAGCCTCTCCAAGCCCCAGACCAGGGCCATTGGCCTTGCCGGGCTGCGGAGATGGGGTTGTGGGGAGCAGGCACCAGGGTCCCCAGGGGGGTGGACAGTGTCCTTACAGCCCCCCCCACCCCCCTCCCCACCTCCCCTGGGGTGGCAGCCTGGGCTCCCCCTGCAACGATGGGGACAGCAGCCCAAAGGTCGGGAGTGGGGGGGCTGGGGTTGGCAGGATGGGGGCTGGTGGGACAGAGGGACCCAAGGCAAGAGGGTCTCCCCGGACTGCCAGCACACCCCCTCCTCTATGGCAGAACAAAATCCCTGCATGGGGCACCACCATCAGCCGGCAGCCTGCACCGGGGGCCAGGCAGGGACCCCTGTTCTGCTCTCTGGGGGCACAGGGGGCTGTTGTGAGGGCTGGGCTGGAGCTCTCACGAGGGCTGGGCTGGGGCTGTCGCCCTGGCAGGGAAGGCAGGACAGGGCTGGGGGGCGCTGGGGCAGATGTGGGCTGCTCTGCTCCCAGGGAAGGTGCTTTTGCCAGCTGCGGGCACAGCTGGGGCCAGCTGCTGTGCTGCCTTGTGCACAGCCTCAGCTGCCACCAGGCCAAGCAGGGGCTGCACGGTGGAGCGTGAGGGCTCAGCGCAGTGGTGCGGGTGAGAGAGCATCCTCCTCCCGGGGCAGCCTGGGCAGCCCTGCGGGCCACTGCTCCCGCTGGCTCCGGAGCTGGCACGGGGAGGGCCATGCCCTGCTGCTGGCCTTTCCTTGTGTGACATCTGTGTGCTGTGGGGTGCAGGAGCACAGCCTGCTGGCTGCGGCCGCACAGCCCAGCCCCTGCCTGCAGCCTGCCTTCCTGCCGGAGCGTGGTCCTATGGAGGGCATCCTCCTGGCCCCATACAGAGCATCCTTATCGCCCCACGCAGGGCATCCTCCTGGCCCCATGCAGAGCACCCCCATGGCCCCATGCAAAGCATCCTTATCGCCCCATGCAGAGCATCCCCATAACCCTATACAGATCATCCCCGCGGCCCATGCAGGGCATCCCTGCATCCCCACAGCCCAGCCTGCCTGCTGCAGGCTCACTCTGCACTGGGGCCCATCCCCTGCCAGAGCGGCTGTCCTGCCTGTTCCCCCCCCCGCATCCCCACCACAAGCCCAGAGCATCCATGGCAGTGGGGGATGCCAACCCACCCCCACAAGACAGTGGGTGAAGGGCTGGGGGGCCCAGCTGGCTCAGAGGACAGGACTCCCTTGCAAAGAGGGTGATGGTGGCCCCATGCTGAGACTGCAGCAGGGCGGGTGACACACAGCTGGGGTGTGCTAACAGCGGTGGCACCCCACAGGCAGTGTGTGCAGGCAGGGGGCCACCATCACCTGGGCCAGGAGGGAGCAGGGTTGGGGCAGGTCTCTGCCTCCCACTGCCATTTGCCTCCTTGCCCTCCAGTGCTGCAGCACCGAGTTGCCTGGTAACCCTCCTCCTCCTCCTCTCTGCAGCCAGCACTGAATGTCTTATAAAGCTGAACTGGGCTGGACAGTGGTTTTGGGGAGCCCTTCAGCCCCAGCCGTGGTGCAGGCTTACCTGGCACAGGGGTTAGGGGTCACAGTGCAGTGAGGAGCCTGGCCCAGAGCACTGGTGGGGGGAGCCCATGCAGGACCCATGGCATGGGCAGGCGGTGGCCGACACACGTGTCCCTACTGCCTGGCCCCACACACACGCTCCCACTGAGCCTGCAGGAGCAGGCAGAGCCCCCCCAAGCTGGGCATCTCCCCCCCCGGGCTTCCCCCCTGCCTGCAACATCCCAGAGTGGCTCTGTACCCCAAAGCTCCTGGGGCCTGGGCTGAGACTTGATATTCTGCCCACTCCCCTACACACATTGGCAATTAGATCATAATTGTAATATTTGCATATTCATAACAGCTGAAATTAATCGCATTTGCATAATGGTAATGAAAGGGACTTCATTAATTACCGCTTTTTTCTGGGGATTTTGCATATAAATGGATTCCATTAGGCAGGTTGAGCTGTGGTGGGTGCAGGGGTGTGATGGAAGCTGTGTCACACCAGACTGGGATGGAGCTGCGAGGACCGGTGGCACCACTGCCACCCTCCCTGCCCCAATCTGCTGTGCCCCACAGCTGGGCTCAGCCATGGTGTGGGGGCTTGGCTGGTGGCTTCCTGCCTGTGCCCAGACCTGGTGGCTTCCCCTTGTCCTGCTGACCCCACACCTGCCCTAGGCATCCCACCATGGACATGGGGGTGCGAGTGGGAGCAAGGATGGGCCCAGGGGCTGCTGTGGTGCTGGGTTTGTCTTGCTCAGGTTGTCAGCAAGGCTGTGGGGAGCACAGAGAGTCCCTCCTGCAGGCACTGCAGGGATGGTATCACGCTCCATGCATGCAGCGAGGGTCACCGCTGCAACTAGCACCTGTGCCTGGTGTCCCCCCATGTATGGGGGGAGCTGGGCTGGCCGCTCACAGCAGCCAGGGGACCCCCCTCCTGCCCCGGGGTGATGCTAAAGGCAGTGGTACCTGGGGAGGACTTGGCAGCAGGGACCAGCCGGTGTGAGCAGATGGCCTCCTGCTTTATAACCTGTCACCACTGGGCCCTTTCCAGGGGATGCACCAGCTCCGAGCCCCGCAGCACAGACCCAGCCTGTGCCAAAGCCAGGCAGGAGTGATGTCCCAGCCTGGGGAGCTGCAGTGACCGCACACAACAGCCACCGGGCAACTCCAGCCATGGCGTGAGCCCGCTCGGGGCTGGCAGTCACCTGGCACTGTCCTGTTGTCCCTGTCCCACCTCGCTGCCTCTCCTCTGGGGCACCTCATGGTGCCTGTGGAGCTCTGCCTGGTGGCTGTCACCGTCCCCAGGGCTGTCACCAAACTGCTGTCTGGAAAAGCATCAGACATCCTGGTTGTGAGGGGAGGTGAAAGAGGAGATGAGAGCTGCACAGAGCCCAGGGAAATGGGAAAGCCGGGAGCAGTAAGTGCGAGTTGGTGGTTGGCAAATGCAGGTGAGAAAAGTCTCACTGAAGCTCTTGGTGGCTGGCAGAGTCACAGGAGATACTGATTGAAGCAAACGGAGAGAAAACCAACTGCAAGAAACAGTCTGGTCTGGAGTCAGGAGAAAGACAAGGAAGCTGCAGCTTTGGCATCCCTCTGTCCATCCCTGGAGAGTGAACACATTCCTCTGCTTCCCAGCCCACCTGTGTGCATGGCCAGTTCAGACCTGCATGTGTTGGTGCCAACAGCAGCTGAAATAATAAACTTGCATCAGGTTTGGGGGAACAGGTTTCCAAAGCAGTGCTGGGAGGTGGCAGGTTTTGGTTTGGCCCCGGCCACATGCTGCCGTGGGGACAGCCCTGCCCTCACTGGAAGGATGCTCTGGCCACAGGGCACCTCTGCTCCGCTCCAGCCAAGGAGAGGCTTCCCCTGGAGACGGAGCTCGTTGCCTGCTTATTGATGGCTCTTCCCTCCTGCATGGCTGGGGAAGAGGCCTGCAGAATAAATCAGTGCAAGAGACAGATTATGGCAGCTAAAGACTCCAAATGAGATGATAATTGCCGTGGTAATGACAGCGAAGACCTGATGCTGCCGATAAGGAAACATCTCCGCTGCTCTTGGCTGGTGCCCGACCAGGGGGTTGGCCCAGGTGCCCGGCTGGGCCTGTCCCCAGGGCCACCGCGTCCGGGCAGCGCTGCCCTCCCCGTGCCCACGGCTGGGCCTGGGTGCTCACAGCAGGGGCTCTTGGTGCTGGTCCCCACAGCGGCGGAGATGGGGATGCTGGGGGACAGGCAAGGGGGCGTGAGGCGGGCAGCCCTGGTGGGGCTGTTTGTCTGGTTCTCCTGCCGGCTGCATGTCAGCTCTAATTAGGCAAACTTCTGTATTCATTGCGAGCCCAGCCAGCGGAGAATTCCACAATTGAATTTTAATGCCCTAAAAACACATTACAATCAGCCTGATTAATTAAGAGATGGCTTAACATGGTGACCAGGCTGCAGAGGGCCACGTTGCGGGAGGGGGGGTGCCACACGGGCCAGCTCCCGCACCCCACAGCATGGGGCACAGGGCTGGAGTGTGCTGGGGCCGGCAGAGCTGGGTCTGGTCCCTAAGCCCCGTGGGGTTGTGGGAGGGGGTGGGAGCCAGGGCCAGGCTGTACTCTGGAGATGCCAGGCTGCACGGGACCCCTGCTCCCCCAGCCAGGGGAGGGCTGAGCCCGGACCCCAGGCACCTCGGTAGTCCTGGGCAGGTGGCAGTGGGAGCATCCCCTTCCCTCCCCGGCCCCTGCTCTCCCCCATCAGGGTGGCCATGGGGGCCCTGCCAAGTGCCTGTTCCTTGTGTCCCCACCATGTCCCCACTCTGGGCATGGGGACTGACACTGTGCCATGCCACCGCCATGAGTGGGGCACTCCCGGAGGGACCCCACGTGCTTTTGTTTGCGAGCAAGGAGGCTCCTAATAATTTGTCTCTGCAGTGATTCCCTGGGGCGCCAGCGATGCTGGCTAACGGGCTGCCACCTCCCTCAAGCCAGCTCTGCCCCTGCTCCCCGAGCCACTGCTTGCTGTCACCGTGCCCTGCCCAGCCCAGGCTGTGTCCTCACATGCGTCACTGCTTGGGGCAGCCTTGCCAGCCCACCCGGGCGCTGTGGGCTGAAGCATCCCCAGAGGTACCCTTCCCCTGCATCCCACCATGGGCGCTGGGCAGTGGGAGTGATCCCCACAGAGCTTTGCAGGGCTGAATTTCACCAGGCGCCCCTGGTCAGGGATGCAGTTTGGCTGAAGCCCATCCTGTTGCAGCGTACTGAATGGAAAAGGGGGGAATCCATAACTGTGGTGTAAAGGAGAGGTTGCAACCGGCAGGACATAAATCAGAAGGAAAGAGATAAAGGGAGCCTCTCGCCAGAAGGGGCCAGCAGCGGAGGGAGGGATGGATGGCAACGGCATCATGAGGCCAAAAGAAATCCTGGCAAGGCAATAAATCCTGCAGCCGCTGGAGCTGCTTGAGTGCTAATGATCAGGCGAAAACGCCAGCCACGTTTAACAAATATTTCTGCTCTGTATTGGGAGAGAAGCAGGACGACATGCTTGAATCATACAAGAGTGATGAAGCCGTCTATTAATTACTGCTGGGAATGTTAAACAACATCTGCCAGCTCAGCGGGCCCGGGCACCGCCTGCCCCAGCCTCCTCCAAGAGCTGGAGGAGAATTTGGCCTCCTCATTAATGTCCTGTGAAATCTTGGAATAGGAAGAAAATCCCAGCTGGCCAATCAAGAGCTCACCCACGCCGGGAGCCATGGGGACACAGGGGTGCTCAGTCCTCACCTCCTTGTCTTGGCTCCGCTGGGATTTATATCACATTCCCACATGGTTCGATCCTCCCTGATGAAGAATAGCCATAAACTGGCAAAGGTTGGGCATTTGTTTCCCATAATATGATGTATAGAATTCTTTTACCTGAGTGTTTTTGGAGGCTGTAAGAAAGCGAGGCCTGAGAGGGGCAACGTGCTTGTTAAGGTATCCTGCAGAAATCTTCATCACAGCTTTGAGAGGGGCTGGCATCTTTCCCTGCATCACCCACGTGCTGCCTGGTGCCTGTGACTGGAGAGATGGAGGTGACGGAGGGACAGAGGGGATGGAGGGGTGTCGGGGATAGAGGGGATGAGGTATGGAGGGGATGGACGGGACGAGGGATGGAGTGGATGGAAGGATGGAGAGGAGGGAGGGAGAGGAAGAGGAGGAAGAAGAGGAAGAAGAGGGAGAGGACGGGGAGGAGGCGGCAGAAGAGAAAGGGATTTCCACCAGGAGGGGAGGACCCCACAGGATCAGGGAAAGCCCCAGCTATGGCACAGCCCTGCTGCACCCCACCATTAGCCATTTGCAACCTAGGTAGGTCCTTCATTTTGGGAGGGGGAAACGAGCTGAGCAGCAAAAGTGGCTGCAAAGGGCACAGCAGACTTCGATGGCAGTAAAGAAGGCAGCTCAGCAGCAAAAAGATGCTAATTAATAAATTAACTCTGCACAGTATGCACAGACCATGGTAAGCAGAGAAAGACCTGACGGGGTGATGGCTCCCACCAAGGAGTCCCCTGCGGGCTCCAGCGCTGGCGCCTCCCTTTGGTTCCCGGTCCCTGAGCCAAACCCCTGGTAGTGCCCAGGGCCATGAGAACAGGGAGGTCCAAAAAATTCAGGCAGGATTCTGGGCAAGGAGGAGCGCTGGGGATACACTCGCAGTCAGTCAGGTCGCACTGCTCAGCAAAGCCTGCCCCAGCACGGGGGAGCTGGGAGGAACGTCCTGGCAGGGGCTGGGAGTGACGGGGCAGGGGGCATGGCCATTGCGGGGACACACTGGCCTCGGGGACACAGGCAGGGAGCAGGGGCTGGGTCGGTGCTGGGTCCTGCTGGAGGGGCTTTTCACTTCTTGGTCCCTTCGCACCTGGAGGGGATGGGTTTGGGGAAGACTATCTTTGGTGAAAAATCATGAGATTTAATGCAAGCAAAGCTCTTGCAGCTGCCTCCGTGAGATGCTGGGTCACAGGCGGATTATTTTTCCCGGCCTTTTTCTACACATAAAAAGGCTAGAATTTACTCAGCTATAAAAGTTGAAAACCAAATGTGGTTGCAAAATATTGGGGTGCTTTAGAGCAGAGAAGAAAGTCCAGGGAGGAAGGGACACCCAGGGTGCCCTCTCCCAGCCCCAGCCCCGGATCGCCTCGTGCAGCCATGAGGCGCAGGGGGAGCGGGACAGGTCTGGGGGTGCCCAGAAGGGACAGGGGTGACAAGCCACAGTGGGACGGTGCCACCCAGCCACCCCAGCCCACAGCACCTTGGCCCTCTCAGCCCCCATGGGGCCAGCTGAGCCGCCTGGGAGCCCGCGGACAGGTAGTCAAAATGCAGAAATGTCAATTTAAATTAAAACGTATTTCATAAAGAAGGAGAGAGATAAAACTTTCCCTGCAGCACAATGAGCTGGGGGATTTATGGGGTACTGGGAGGACTGGTGCCCCCACTGCAGTAGGCTCTGGGGCGGGTGGGGGCTGGCTTGGCTGCTGCTGCTGGTGTGGCACTGTGCTGGGGAGCGGGGACCACCTGCCACCTCTCCACCCCAGCTGTCATAGAGGCCAGAACCAAAATGTCAGCTCACTAATAAAATATGCAGGAGCTACGTTTTCTTTGGGCCAATAAAACTCCCAGGCGGCGGCAGGGATGCTCGGCTTCGAGCTGCCCTCCCGCACTAGCGCCCCGCTCGCCCCGCTCCCTGCTGCCCTGGGGGGACACAGGTGCTGGTCTGAGCCCACGCTAGTGCCAGCTCCCCAACACAGCGGGTGCTGGGCACGGACCCCAGTGCCAGCGTGGCACGTGGCTCCAGAGCTGCAAGTGGCACAGCGTAAATCCACTGCGGCCTGTCAAGGTAAAGTGACAAAACACTGGCCTGCAATGCAAGAACCGCAGTTATAACAAGAGAAAATCAATGCGATATATTACCAGAGATATAAAGACACCATTAATGCTTCACCATGGAGCCCAGCAGCTTCGCTTGCCATCGGCAGGGCAGGTTTGCTGTGAGAGCTCCCCCCCATTCCTGTCTCACTGTCCAGGTCATCCGCATGCTGGGGCTCGGTTCCATGTTTATTCGCTGCTCCCCCCAGCAAAGCTCTCCTGCTCCCACCCGCCACCTCCTGGGCTTTGCCCCTGCCTGGTGCCCGGCCTCCAGCTGGAGATGCGGCCCTGACTGCCAGGGCTGGAGTGGCACATGGCCTCGGCAGGCGCCGTTCCAGTCCCAAGGTGCAAGGACCCAGCGAGGCTGCGCCCCTGGGCCACGCAGCTGCCACCCCTTGACCTGGGGCTCCCCGTGCCCGTGTGGCTCTGCCATCCACCCGCTGGCCAGTGCTGAGCCCAGCTCACTCAGGTACCTCCTGGGCGCCACTGAAGAGGAAGACCACCCCCACGTACCATGGAGCGAGGCTGCAGAAGGACATGTGGAAGGCACAGTGGTCCCCCAGCATGGCAGATGCAGGTAGGGAGCAGTCTGCGTGCTGGGCACGCGCGCTGGGATGTGGGCTGGAGACATGTGCATTGGGGACGCATGTGCTGGGGACATAGATGCCACCCCCTGCACAGCTGTCCATCACTGGGGACAGTTTGGAGTATTACTGAGAAGTTGAGTCAAGCTTCTTCTAATTGATTAATCAATAGCCTTAATTGAGTTGAGGCTCTTTAATGGATAGCTTCGCCGCTGCTCTGCCCTTTGCTGGCACTGCCCTGACCTCCCACCAAAAACCTCTCACCGTGGCTGGCCTCTGCTAAGGCGGCGCTGCCGCTGGGCTCTCCCAAACCGCTGTGAATTGCTGGGACTTGCAGCAGGCCACGGGGCTGGGGGCTGCAGAGGGCTTCTGCCACGGTCACGGAGGAGTCGGAGCATGCAGGGCTCCCCAGGTGTGGGCACACAGATGAGAGCCCCCAGGAACAGGCTCAGCACAAGGGGCTGCAAAATGTTCACAGCTCATGGTGCCACCTCTGCCAGCCACGGCACAGCCCCTGGGTGGCCACGGGCTGGACAGGACACACACCTCACCCGTGCAGCCTGCGAGCTGTGCCTGGAGGTGCAGAGAGCATGAGGGACAGGAACAGGGAATGCGGGGCTGGTCACGGGCACCGCAGAGGTTGGACTCTTGCGCACCGGAGCCGCGGCTCCGCAGAAGTGGAGATGAACGTTTTGTGGTAAAATATGCAGAGCGTGGGACAAAAGAGAAAGTGTTTCTCGCATAATGAGACACTGTTAGAGACAAGCTCCCCAGGAAACCAATTAACACGGCGCTTTGTGTATGTCAGCCCAACACCTGGCAAAACCACCTTTCCCAAGGAGGACGCCAGCTGCCCCCC
>VYZV01016808.1:93868-157125 GCA_013401275.1 Pandion haliaetus | reverse complement strand
CCCCCGGGCTGCGTGGGTGGGGGGCGCGGGGGTGCCCCGGTGCCGCTGACCCCGCCGCTCTCTCCTAGGGGACCGGGAGGCGGGCGAGATGGGGCTGGCGGCCGTGCCCGGGCGCCAGGCTGCCTTCCGCCAGGGCCTGGCCACGGCGGTGCAGTACGCCAAGGCGGTGGGCTGCCCCAGGTAGGTGCGAGGCAGGACCCCCCGCCCCCGGCAGCGGGTTCCCGGCCCCGGCGGCACCCAAGCGCTCCTGCGCAGCCCTCCTGCTCCAGCTCTTCCTCCGAGCGGGGCTCGCCCTTTGCACCGCAGTGCCCTCAGCCCGTCTGGTCACCGAGCCAGCCCCGGGCAGGGCCTCCCTGCTTGGCTGCGTGGGGTGGGAGGCGGTTCGCTGCAGACCCCAGCGTGGGGGTCACGGCCTTAACGTGCTCGCTGGGAGTTGACCCAACCCTGCCCTTCGCCATGGAGGCTTTTGTCCGCACCTTTGCACAACAGTCCCCGTGATAATCCTCCCTTTTTCCTTGCCAATTAGACCAGTTGTTTACCCCAGGACACTGCAACAGTTGCTTTATTGAAGGCCACACTGATCACAGCACGGTTGAGACACTCTGGGATGTGATGAGCCTGGCACAACCCCTTTCAGAAAACCAACGTGGCCCTTTTATTCCATTTACTTTGCATCATTCTTTCCCATAGAAACACAGTCCAAAGCCCTGGGGAGGGCATGAGCCAGGCCGGCCAGGGGTTGCCCGGACCCATTTGCACTCTCTGGTAACAGGCAGAGTGAAAAGGTTTTTGTTTCCACTGTACACCTTCCTCAAACGGTTGCTGAAGAGCCTTGCTCTCACCTGGCCATGGGGCTCTGCGCACAGCCTGGCATAGCCCAGCACTGGCCCCTGTCCCCTCCCTGCTCTAAGCCAGCAAGCAGTGAGACAAGGCATCGGACCTGCCCCTGGCAGAGGCAGCATGGCTGCTGCCCATCGTGCTGGCCTCAGGGCAGCCCCGGGAACAAGACCCCAAGCTCCAGCCTCGGGGTGAAAAAGCTGGAGGCAGCTGGCAAAAGAGGGATGAATCAAGGTCTGTGATTTGTCAGGCAAAAGGTTCAAAGACCTCTGCGTACTTTGGTGGGATGGTGCGTGTTTGCCTCCCTGCAGCTCCCTGGCACCTGTCATGTCTCCTGCGTGGGACATGTCTCTTCTTACCCCCTCTGTGCCTGCTTCTCCAGCCTGGCCCTGTTTTCCATCGGCAGAGAAAGGTGGATTAGATCTGACCAGCTGCTTGGAGACTGGAGCTGATGCCTTTGGCTGATCTCTCTGTGTCTGTAGGATCCACCTGATGGCTGGGCGGGTTCCCCTGGGTGCAGACCGGGCAGCAGTGGCAGGTGAGATGGAAACCACCTTTATTGAGAATCTCAGATATGCTGCTGGCCTCCTGGCCCAGGTAAGGGGGGAATGGGTCCTGCTCTGTGGGTACAGCTCTTAGGGGTACCAAGGATGGAGAATCCCCCACCAGCCTGGCATGGGAAAGGAGCGCTCGCTGCTGCAGAGGTGACATGATGCTTCACAGGGTGACATTACTGTGTTACAGGAAGACATGATTGGACTGGTGGAGCCTATTAACAACCGCATCACTGACCCTCGCTACTATCTAAACACCCCGCACCAAGGTAAGGCAGACATCTCTCCCCAAAGCCTCCTTCAAAGGAGAAGGGTCCCAAAGTCTGAAAGGCAGGAGGTTGCCTCACCTGCAGGGAGATGCTGAGAGAGCACAGTCGATGAAGGGGGGGGTGTCTCAGGACTTCACCATGAAGCTTACAGGCTGGGGGTGATGGTCTCTCATTTCTTGCACCCTTAGCTGCTGCCATCCTCGAGAAGGTGGGACGGCCCAACCTGAAGCTGCAGCTGGTGAGTCAGCTTTGAAGATCTCCACAGTCCACCCTCCACCAGGGAACCTTGCACAGGCCCACAGGGGAGCCCCAGGGGCTGTGGGCTTGTCATCCCCTCCTGAGGACGTGGGGGATGACAGGGACTGTAGCACAGCCGTCCTTGACCACTCACTGCTGAACAGTTCCATCATCTGTCTCCTTTCTCCCACAGGACCTCTTTCACTGCCAGATCATGGATGGGAATTTGTCACGCAACCTGGAGACATACTTCCCACTCATCGGTAATGCCCTGCACCTGAACTGGCTCCTCTGTGGCCGTGGGGCAGGACTGGCTTTGAGATGGGGCCCTCCTGCCCCACGCTCTGCTGTGGCTGACTGGGGGCATGGGGCTGCTCTTGGGTCACCTTGTCTCATGCCTAGAGAAGACTGCAGGCAGGGCTGCCTTGGGCAGTGCATCTCCTATTCCTTCTCTAGGTCATATCCAGATTGCACAGGTGCCGGGGCGGCACGAGCCCGACAGCCCTGGGGAGTTGAACTTCCCCTACATCTTTGAGCTCCTGGAGTCCCTTGGCTACACCGGCTACGTGGGGTGCGAGTATGCTCCGAAAGGTGAGTGGGCCTGCAAGCAGTCTGAGCCCCAGTGGCGGGTTCAAGCACGGACCATCTGGCTGGGTACCATGCGAAGACAGGCAGGTCATGGGGGCTAGCAGGTAGCAGGCATTAGAGTCCCTACCTGGCAATGAGAGCCCTGCCCAGAGCAGAAGGTGCTCCAGCTTGCCTGGGGGTACCAGCAGGAAACCTTGTCTGTCACTGCAGGAGACACCCTGGAAGGTCTGGGCTGGCTGCGTACATACTGGGAGAGCCGAGGGCTGCAGCATGGTGGGACCAGCAAGGCAGCAGAGTAAAACAAGGAAACCAGTGGAATAGAAGTCAAAGCAATGGCTTAACAGAGGAGTGTGTCTGTCTTCTCTATGACTAGGGGGTGGTGGTCGGTGGGACCATTCCTAGAGCGAGGTTAGGAGCATTGATGTTATATTTCCCTTCCCCAGGCCATACTGAGCCGGCCCAAGGAGTTGGACCCTCATCTGCTCAAGTACCATCTGCAGTATGTCATATTTGGGGATGGCTTGGGCACCACTGTAGGTGACTTAAGGTACACAGGAGAACCGTCACTTCCAGTCTGCAGGGGTGTCCAGGGAGAGGTTTCCAGTCTCCCCTGCTGAGGGGAGCATTCACTCTTTGGAAAGAGCAGGAGTTTTCCCACTCCAGCTCTGGCTGGTGCCTGGAGTTGTGGGAAGAGGGCTCTGGGCTTCCAAGTCCTGCAGTTCTCGAGGCTGCTGCCAGTGCCTAGCACTGACCCTGCAGCAGGTGGGGAAAGTGAAGCAGACCCCTCACAGGCTGCCTGAACCAAGGTAACAGGCCCATGGACACTCAGGGCTGTCTGCCCTGCTGCACCTGCTCTGGAGTAAGTATGAGAGTCCGGTGCAAACCCAGCTAGCCCTGCAGCCAGAGTTGCCTCTGCATCCCCTACAGGAGGCTTTCCGCATCCTAGCCTACAGCACACGAGCAGGGATCTGGTTCAGTTTATTTCACAGATACATCAATGGCTTTAATGTACATCACCATAAAACCTTCCCCTGGTCCAGTTCACCCTTCCTGTCCCATTCAGTGCTCTCCTGATGAAAGCAAAGGACCAGGAGTAGGCAGTGTCACTGCCCAGAGCCCTGAAGTTCAGGAGTCTTTCTGCCTAGAGCCAGAGCGCTGTGCGGTGCTGTTCTGTGCAGAAGACGTGCTGAGCGTGGTCATGCGTGCCTTCCCGGCAGGCAGAACTCACCTGCAGATGCAAGCCTTGTCCCTGAGAGTTACTCTGCTTCAGGCAAGCCACAGCAGCCGAGCTCCTGCCCTTGTGGTTTGGTTCAAGGTCATTCAGCATCAAACCCACCGAAAGCGGCGCAGCGAGGGCCATACTAGCCAGCCAGCAAATGATGGAGGTGCATATCCCCAGGCTCCTCAGTTCAGTACGCATGTGTGCCGCTAGCAGCGCTGCCTGCAGTGCCAGAGTACAGGTCCCTCCCAGAGGCCTGTTCTTCCCCATCACCACTCATGGCATAGTTGCGCCGAGAGGTCCAGTACAGGTGTTGCTCCAGGACGTGGGTGCCCAGTGCTAGAGCAGGCCTGTCCAGAGGTTGAAGCAGGCAGTGTTGATAACTGACTCCAGGTGGTGGTATGTAGACACAAGCTGTGGCAGAGGGCTCTCGCTGTTCTGGGGCTGCACTGGGAACGGCTCCCGGAAAACCACGGTGAGGCTCTGCTGAGAGGGAGGAGCTGGTCAGGGGACAGGACTCGGACAGTCCCTAGCCCAGGTGCATGGGCACTTTTTTGGCAGTGTCAGGCAGATACTGGGAGAAGTCCCAAAATGCCAACGGCACTAAGCTGGTGCTTCCTCCTGTGACAGAGCATGTTTGAGCCTCCTCCCAATTTTTCTGGTGAAAAGTAGGTGCAAGGACTTGCCCACTCACTCTGTCCCAGCCCCCATGCATCTGCAGTTATACCAACCCCAGCAGCAGCCTCAGGAGAGGAGGGGATCCTACTGCCTCCACAGTAATAGGGGCTTCCAGGGAAATTAGAGGGAAATTTCTTCTTCTTCTTCTAAGGCAAAGAGTAGGAGTGCAACAAATGGGGAAGGGGAGGAGATTAAATGTAATAACTGCAATCCTAAAAATAAATGCCGGCTGCTCCATTCTCATTAGTGACTGTACTGACAAGGCAGGGCAAGGGCAGAGGGGAGCAGAGAACAGGGTTCAGAAGAGAAGGTTGCAGGAGCTGAAGCAAGAAGAAAAACGTGAGCAACTCAGTGCACTCAGATCAGCACCATGGAGGCAAGACACAGGGACTGGATGTTCTCCAGAGCTGAAACACAGCACATCTAGTAGCCAGGGTCCCCTAACAAACTCATAAAGCCATGAGAACATCTGTGTAACTGCAAAACAGCAAATGCACCACCATCATTTGAGAGGGAAGAGAAAGTGATTTGTGAGCCTAGCTCCAGCAGCATGCAAGGCTTTAGAGCAGGCTCGGAGAGAAAGAACCACGAAGAAAATGCAGCTCGGTGTTACCGAAGTGATGTGCTAACGCTAGAGTTCTCTTTGATAAGGTAAAATTTCTAGACAAAGGAGTCGTGGTATATCTTATCTGAGCTTTAGGAAGGATTTGATGTAGTGCCACATGGGAAATTTAGGTAAGCTGAAAAGACAGGAATTAATGCAAAAATTATAAGGTGAGGATGGTAGTGCTGAAAGGGGAAGTAGCAGGCTGGAGAGAGGTTACAAATGGAGTTTCTCCAGGACAGGTTTTGGGACTCACGTGGCCTAGTACTTTAATGAGTCTGGCACAAAGATGAGGAGCATGCTGATAAAATTTGAGGCACTAATACAAAAGAGGATTGGGATAATGCAAAAAAAGCCCTAGAGACTTTTGAGAGGCCACAGGAATGGGATTAATGTTAAGCGCAAAGTACAACATGAGGAACACAAAAGACTTCTGTTAGAAGATGGGAGTCATTGGGCGAGGTGATGGAGGATCTGGCTGTACCATAGTAATGACCACAAGGTGACGCTACGGCCAGTGAGACGTGACCATGAAAAGGCAACTACCACCCTAGGCTGTACCAGAAGCACTGAGCAGGGACAGAAAAGCCTTGGGGCAATTGCAGAAGGCTCTGCTGAGACCCCTCAGGAACACTGTGTGCAGTCCCAGACACCTGTATTTACAAGGTGCTCTGAAAGACAATGAAGCCATTGGGAAGGGAAGGGAGGCTTAAGAGCTCAGCTTGCTTAATACAGCAACGCAGAGTTAGCAAAAATTCCACCTTCAGATGCGGAGGTGAATCTAAGGGACCAGGGAGGAAGTGGGTACCTGCACAGTGAAAAGCAGTTTCAGCTCTGAGCTACCACTGGCATGAAGAGGATAGAACTGGCCACAATAAAAGCTCTAGCACAAAATGGGAAGGACTTTTCACCATCAGATGGCTGGAGGCACTAAGCAGCCTTCTAGCAGGCACCACCTCTTCGGTCTCCCCTCCTTGCTTTTAAGATGGAGTGTGATTTATTTACAAAAAGGATCAGTTGCACTGCAGTCTCTGCAAAAGCCTCACTGTGGACTGAAGCGTCTTGTAGATCCCCTGCTCTCACATGGAGCTGCATTCCCTGTGACCCATCCTGCAACCTGCCTAGGAACAGAGCTGAAAGCAGAGTATTTCTGCCCTCAAGACCAAAGGCGGCCAAGGCCCATGCAGGTTTCCTGGGACCCTCACAGTGCAGGTCCCCTTCCTTTCTGCCCAGGGAGGAGCAGCCCACAGCACTGGTGACCACTCCCAGCCAGACCCAGTGTCATCTGGCTTTGGACTGAATACAGAAGGAGAGAAGGACTCTTTAGCCTGGATAGAGAGACAGCTAAAAGCATGATCCAAAAGCGACCTTGTGAAGGAAAAGAGGATCAGCTGCTCACTGTTTTGCAATACAAGAACAAAGGGGCATCATATGAAAAGAGCAGAAGGAGCTTCAAAATCAAGCCAAGGAACATAGCTCTTCACCTCTATTGTAATTGCCTCATGGAGCTGCAAGTCAGAGGAAATCATGGATGCCAGAAACTAACCAAAGGAAATAAAGGTGCAGAGGGCTATTAAATAAATGCAAAGGCCACTTCTAGCTCAGGATGGGCCTGAACCACGAATTGTCAGGTGTTGGGACAGTATTTAGGAAAGGTGTTAGAAGCTTCTTGACCTGCTCTTATTCTCCCCATGTGCATCTGCCCTTGGCCACTGCTGGATGAATCTAGACAGATCCCTGGCCTGAGCCAATATAGCTGCTCTTATGTTCCCAAGTTCTTACCGTCTTTCCTGAATGGGAATCCAGAAACACAAGAACAAAGCAATCCGTGAACTTCTGGTTGAGCACGACCTGTCAAGAGAGCCACAGCACATGTTGGAAAGGAGACAGTACAAACCCTAGGACAGGGATACAAACAACATCCACCCAGGGACGTGCTGGACATGCAGGACAAGTAGCATGATAGAGCTGTGAAGGTGCAAGTCTGCCTGGCTCACAGGTGACACTGCCAAACCATGGGGCTATACATGGCATGAGGCTCAGCACGTACAGTCTCCTGCCTGCCTGGGGCCAGACGGACACTGCTGTACCACAGGAGCGCACACCTCATGCTGCACCAGTAGCAGAGTGGAGAGTAACATCATGATGGTGCCCACATAGTCCTGACAGCACATGCCAGGCTCACACTGTGAGAAGCCACAGCAGGTAGGGGCCCTGGACAGGGGAGAGAGGCTGCAGGTGGGCAACAGGCTGTGTCTTACCAGATACTGGGTGCCAGTTTCAGCATTGTGGAAGTGCCGACAGCTCTGGGGAAAGCGGCTCAACAACACTTTGATGAGGCTCTGGTACCAGGAGACTGTCATGGTGAGGAAGCATCCCTGTGGGCATAGAGAAGGGCTGATTTCAGCCTCCCTCCATCATGGCACCAGCAGCCATAATGCTACAGCAGCCTTCAGACCCCAGATCAGATGCATCCCTCACAGCCCACTGAGGCATGCTGACCTAGGGCTATTCACTCTCCATAGACAGGTCCATGCAGCCTCCTCCTTCCCCTGCCGGCTAGGAGCTATGTTCCTGCCTCTATCCTCCCACCAAGCAGGAAGAGATGTGCCCTGCAGACCCTTCACCTGGCACCCCGCTCCATCCCCAGAGCAGAACAGGGGCTGCTGTGCACCATGACTCCACCCCTGCTGCTCACCAGCTGGGGATCGACATCAGCAATGGATTTCCCATGCACGGCGTCGAGCAGCTCCTCCAGCTCCACCAGTGAGAGCTTGCCTAGCTTCAGCTTGTCAGAAGCCAGAGGCTCCAGAAGGAAGAGGCGCTTCCAGAGGTTGTCCCTGCGGCAGTGGCACTTGGCCAGCTGTACCATGCTGCTGAGCTGCTTCTGGGCTGAGGCCACTTCAGAGGCCAGCAATGGGAAGAGCGGCGAGGTGTAGAAGAGCCCTGGCCCCAGTTTGACTTGCGTGCCCCCCGCGTAGAACTCGCTGCTGTCCTCCACATCCTGCCACAGCTCCCGCTCTGCTGGCTGCTGCCGCCCCAGGCTTGTCTCTGGCTCCGCTGCCTCCCAGGCTGCCCGACCCACCACAGGCTCCAGCACTTCCCGCTGCAAGCGTGGCAGCTTCTTGAAGCGTCGCATATCAGCTGTGAGCCGGGGAAAGAGCTCCCGCTGGCTAGTCATGATGACGTAGAAACGTAAGCTGAGAGCAAGGAGACACTTGTGACCTGGGGAATGGCGGCTCCCTTACCAGCTGGGCTACAAATGAATCATGAGCCTCTCCGTCCCTGGCAGTAAGGGTGCTTCTCTGCCCAGACAAGGACAGATATGACACTGCCCAGTTCCCTGCGAGGATCCTCCCCAGTCAGCACCAAACCTGCCCGTGATGTCCCAGACAGAGCCAGTCCCTCCCAGAGCCCTCCTCCCCAGCCAGGAAGCTTTGGTGTCATGTCTCTGGGCTCCCAGTGCTCACCGGAGCATGCGTCTCTCTGCTTCACTCTGCTCCTCAAACGGTGCTGCACTGTGACACACCAGGAGGGACACATCAAAGTCATCATGATGACGCAGACCTTCAGAGTCCTTGTAGGAGCCCGAGCTGGGAGCAAAAGCACATCAGTATGAAAGGGACCTCACTTTGTTCCTCCAGAGCTCTTGGTCACAATGGAACTACTGGGCATGGGGAATTTGACAGAGCAGGACTCCTCAGAAGTGCTATGGGAAATGTCAAATGCATGTGCACACATGCACCCCACCCGTGTTGGTCATCTCAGAAAACCTGGGCAGAATTGCTGCTCGGCACTATGTAGAACAGTTAGCTTTGCTGGCACCTTGGGGCAGTGTCCCCAGGACTGGGGGGTACCCATCTCTCCGGCAGCTCGAGGAACTTGCGGCAGAAGCACTCACCTGTTCCAAATAGAGACCAGTGCATATTCATTCTGCTCTGTGCCTGGTGTCCCCTTCTTGTTGTCACTGCCTGTGGCCAGCCGGGCCATGCGTAGGGGTTTCATGTGGTAGGTGTTGGCGTGGTCAGCGATGTAGTTGTACAGCTGGTGCGCAGTGATCATGTTGGTGGGCAGGGCCAGCATGCCTAGTGGAAGAGGACATATTGCTATCACAGGAGACAGTCAGTACCTCTCTTACCTGGGCAGAGCAGTGTCCTACAAACTACTCTGGGGGACAGAGCTCTAGAGCAACCCACCTCCCTTCCACAACAGGGCAGCAAGGACTTCCTGTGGAGCTGGACCCCTCACATCACCCTCTCCCTGTCATCCCCCTGGGTACTCCAAAGGTCAGGTTTATTTGTATAGCACTTGGAAACCTTTTGCCAAGTTATAGACTGGTGATCAACCCCAGACCGATCACATGTTGAGCTACATACCTTGGAAAACATGGTTGCGGCCAAATTTGGGGATGTCGGGGTGGTGGGCAATGAAATCCTCCAGGAAGCTGGTGAGATGGTAGCCCTGGCGGAGAGTCATGTGGGAACCCAGCAGATAATGGTGGACTATACGCAAGTGGAAGTCGTAGCTGAATGAATGCACGTGCATGAGGTCCCGCACCTTGTCACACTCCTCGGTGAAGAGCATAGAGAGCTGCAGACGGACACGGAGTCAAGGCAGGAATGTTACCAGGCACCTCACACCCTCCTGCAAAGCCCTGCTGACAGCAAGGCATGGCAGAGCCAGTGCAGCCACCCCTGCCCCGACACCATAGCAGGATGCAGCCAAGAAGCTGTGTGCCCAGTGCAAATAGCAGACCTGCAGGCCTGGCCCCAAGGGATCCAGCTTGGTGGCTCCTTCCACACTTGACCCCACTCCCGGTCTCCAGCAGCAGCACAGACTGATTGGCACTGACTCCCTTTTGGCATGAGGTTCACCCCCTCCTTGAGCTGAAAGCCACACGGCTGTGAAGGAGGCTACAGCCTCCTTTCAGCTGAGTGCTGCTCTGCACTGCCTAGTCCCTGAGCGGGTACAGGACACACTGGGGCTGAAACCCCAGCAAGTTCTAGATTTACAGGCAAAGAGTGACTTCCTGAATGTCCCTTGAGAGCGGGAGGCAACACGGGGGCCTGTGGGCAGTGGATGGACCCAGAGATGGGCAACAGCAGAGTTGCTAATGCCCTGTGCTCAGCATTAACAGGAACCCAGGCTGGCTGCTGAGAAGCCAAATCCAGTGGTGGCTGGTGTCACAGCTGTGCCTGGAGAGGATCCCTCCAGCACATGGCCATCACCTCTGCACAGCGTGCTGGTTCTTCACCAAGGCAGCACCAGCATACACACACTCACCCTGGCCATGCTCCCAGCATGACTGCAGCTACTGTGCCAGCAGACAGTGATGGTGAAGGCCTCAGCCTTGCCATCATGCCAGGAGCCCACAGTTTTAAAGTCTTTTGGCTCTCTTAACACCTTTGGGCAGTTGACCCACATCATAATCCCGTGGTTTAAGGAGGCAAGCAGGGAAAACCAGCAGGCAGGAGGCATTGGCAGGAGAACAGTCTGCCCTTACTCTCTGCACCACCTGCATTTCTGTGGCCATGAGCCAGATGGCAACCCACACAGCCAGGACGAGCCCAGAGAGGAGCCTATAGCTCTGCCCCAGGAAAGGCAGGGTGAAGAGCAGGAAACAGAAGGTGCTTCCCCCATGCCAGCACCCGGGGCCCACCCCATCCTCCTCCCAAGCTGTGCTGCCCACTGCTATGGAAGGCACTGGCACAGGAGGCAAAAGGCAGCTCCCGAAGCTGAACACTGGGGCAGGAAGGGTAGAAGCACAGCCATTGGAAGTTCAGCCCTGCACTGGCAGGTCCTGCCATGCTCAACATGGCACTGGGAGGAGAGGACATACCGCAGACTCAGAGACGGAGCTGGGTCCCATGCAGCTCTTGCTGCGAGCTCTGGCTGTAAGAGTGCCCTGATGGAGAGAGATGCACAGCCAGTGGGAAGAGGGACAAGGCACTGCCCAGCCCTGTTCCTAAATCCAGCCTGTCCTGCACAGGCCCAGGGTTGGACAAGGGGAGAGAAGGGGCTGAGGAGCTAAGCTGCCCTGCCTGGGGGAACTCTGGGCTAGTCCCAGTGTGTGGGAAGGCTGGCCAGGCACCTGCAGCAAGCCCCAAACCTCTTGCCTGCTGCTCCCAGGATCATCCCCTCCCACTGCAAAACCAAAGTCTTTTCCCAAGTCAGCCACAGAGAGCCTGGATGTTCACTGCAATGCCAGCTGCAGCCTGGTAACCCTGCCCTGTGCATATGCAGGCTTCCCATGAAAGGCTCAGCAAACCATCAGGCAAGGCTGTGGCAGGCTCTAAGCTTAGGAGACCACTCCTGGCATATATAAGATGCAGCCTTGCTACAGAGCCACCTTGGAAAGGACAGTATGGTCATGCATGCTTCCTGCCTCAGACAGGCTGCGGCTAGCCAGCCTCTAGGCAGCCAGCCAGTGCCCTGGGGACAGGCAGGAGACACCCCAACACACCAAACGAGAAGGGAGCAGGCAACCCCATGATGTTGCAAAGCAAGGCACAGAGGTATCAAGAACCAGGGCTCATGGCGCAGAAAGTGATCTCCTCCGGCAAAGGGTAGCCAACCATGTTCACAGATCCCTGTTCTCATTCTGCTTCCTTCTTGTTCCAAGTGAAGCAGAGAGCTTCTGGCTTTCCATGCGCTGACCTTCCCTGGAGCAGTCATCTTTGCCAGAATTGCTCCTATTCCTCCCCAGTCTGCTCTATCTCGCTCCCCAAGCTAGGATAAGTCATCCTCTTGCCAAACACCCCACCTCCTTTCACCGCACTCCAGATCTGCTCAAGCAACATGCCATGGAGGGCCCGTGGCTGCAGAAGGCTCTGTGCAGTTCTGCTTTTCCGTGAGGAGGCAGCAGAGCTCTCCAGAACTTGCTACACCTGAAATGCCCACTCTGTCCCAGAGATTGCTGCCTCCCCCAAAGCATCCCCTGACCCTGAGGTGCACCAGCTGTGCCTGCAAAGCCATTACCTGGGAGTTCACAGACTGGCCCATGGGGATCCGCGAGCACTCCAGCGCGTACTGCTTCACACAGAAGTAATAGCCCTGGAGGAGAGAGCACATGAGCATAGCACAGGCCTTGGGCCTCTCCAGGGAAGGAGAACAGCCCCTGTGCTTCACCCTCTGGGCTGGGTCCCAGACACTCATGCTCCATGTTTTGTCTCCCCTCCTGTCTGAAACAAGCTGGCCCAGCCAACATGTGGTTGATCACAGAGCACCCTATCTGATGCTGAGCCTTTGCATCCTTTATTAGCCCCCCTCCAGGCAACTTTTACTGCTCTCAGCCTTGCAAAACTATATCTAGCTGATCCACAGTCCTGCAGGACCATGGAAGATGCAGGACAAGAAATGAAGAATCGTATGTCCCTGCTGCACTCCTCATCACTCACTTTGTCACCTCTGAAGACTGTCCCTGAACCCCCAGAGATCATACTTGGTTTATTGTTTTTTCTTACCTGGAAAGCCAACTCCATCAGTACAATCCCACCCGGAAGAGCTCTCTGTAGATGATAGGTGGCAACAGCAGGGCTTGTGCTCTGGGAAGAAAAGGACAAAGCTGAAGAGGCTCTCTGGCTCAGGAGAGCAGCCCACACACCAGGGTACAAGGCTGCCACAAGGCTTTGGCAGAGGTGGAAACAGAGGAGCCTCATCAACTGAGCACCTTCACTGGAGGGAGGAGAGCAGTCATGCCAGAGCTGACTGTGAAAAGAATTCTAACAAACCTAGTAAACAGCCTTTGAGAAAGCATACAAAGCACACTGCTCCCTTTGCCTCCTGCTTACTCAGGACAGGGTGTCTCTAGAGTTCGAGGACACTGAGCTGATGATGTGAACTTTCATTCGATGATGTCTAGATGTTGTATCAAATAAGATAGCAAGGAGTCAATCCCTTTCCAGGTTAGCTGCGATTTCGTAGAGCTCTGTCCTGTTCCTCCCTAGTTGCCACTTCTTTAGAAATGAGGAACCTCAGCCTGCTCAGCCTACTCTCACAGTAGAGCCATTCCAGCTTTATCTTCTCTGACCTCTTCAACTTCAGCATTTGTCTTACTCTAACTAAAGATCCTTCTGCCCTAGAGATGCCCTTAACCATAGATGCTGAGGCTTCTCTGACAGGTAAACCTCCAGAATCACACCCAAAGGCAGCTGTCCTGGCCCCAGGTCACCCTGTTCCTCTTCTGAGACTCCTACAAGCTGTTGCCATCCTTTTGAGATTTGCCCCGGCTCCACCTAGTTCCAGGAAGGGGCTCTGAGGGCTGCAGGAAGACATGCAGGAGGGCAAGGAGATCTCATCTGACCCAACATCCCAAAGATGGTACTGATCTAGACAGACATTTTTTTGGCTTTGGTGCTTTCTCTGCCCTCTCACATCCTTTCTACCTGAAATTGATTCAAAAGCCAACCAGGAGAATGGCCCCACTCCACAGCCTGACTTCTGTCCCAGTTCCACCCCTCTAACAGACATGCACTCACCTTTGGACTCCCCTCTGCTTTTGGCTTCGTGTAGGAAAAGGACCCTCTCCCCTCTACACCCATTGCTGCCAGAGCTCGGATCCGGCTGGTGCTACTGGAAATGACAGCAGAGACAGCCTTGAGCAGGTGAGCCAACATCTCCTGTTGTGTCAAACCAGGGCAAAGCTCAGTGTGTTGGCTGTTCTCCAACACCAGGGTTCCCAGAACATCACTGACCTGCGAGTGGTGGGTGAGGGTGGCCGCACCTGGACCAGAATGAAGCCCATGCTCTGCAGGTACTGGATGTATTGCTGCAAGAAGGCATTGCACATCTCCTGCAGCCAGGGTTCCTCCTTCACCTTGCAGGGCAGTGCTTCTGCTGAGTCACAGCTGTGGCTGCGGTCTCTCCCTGAAGCTGTAGAATCATTTGAGCGGTGGCGCTTCTGGAAGAGAAAATAATTTCCTAAGGAGCCCTGCTGTGATTGGCCCCAGCAGGTGACACTCACTGGGACACCACCACGTGCCCTGGTTGAGCAGAGGGCAGACCTCCCTCTGCCAGAGAGTACTAACAGCTAGTTCCCCAAACACTGTCCTAGTGCATGTGCCAAAACACAAGATCCAAGATTTACCCGGCCATGGACTGACCTAACAGGACTGCAACAGACCACAGGAAAAGGTGCCCTGGCAGAAGGGGAAAATTCTCATCTAGCCCCACAGAATGGCTTCTACAACTGGTTCACACAAGGCTCTACAGAGCTTCAGCTCCTACTGCCATGGTAAGAGTCCAATCCCCATATGAATCCTGCTGACTTCTCAGGATTTACTAGTAGTTCAGTAGCATGCAATAGGAATAGTGTTTCTTTTCAACGATTTTCAGTTCTCCTTTTGATGTCTTCAATACTCTGTGTCTTTGTGCTGCGACAGACTGAGGTTTCTTTTCTTGATCTCTCTACCTCAACCCTGTGGCTCTTACAAATTTTTATCTGACCTTTCATTCACCTACCCAGGAGCAGTCTCTTTACCTGGGGTCTCTCCTGCTACTCTCTGACCTTCTCCAAGTCTCTCTGGTTCAGTGCCTTTCTCACAAGATGCTTGGTCTCACACTTACTGTCCAGACGAAGACATTAACACACTACTATTTTAGAAACTTATTGGAATATTACCAATAACACTAATACCCCTTTCTGATGTACTCTAAATGGTTTGCCTTTTGTATCCAACTGTTCGTGAACTGAAGAAATCCACTGAGCTGTCTGGTCTGTACAGCCTCTGCAGTTAGTGTACAATACAGGAGAAGTCCAAATTTCTCTCCACACTGTGCTCTGTTTTACTGGGAACCAGGTCTGAGCTCCCACAATACCTCTCATTTCACAGGCTACTCAGGTCCCTCTCGAGTTCCTTGCAGTCTCTTTCTGTTCTGACCAATCTGAACAGCCATAGAGCACTGAAAAGCTTGGCATCTCATACGTACTGCGAAAAATGATCTGGAGATACAGAACCCAATACACAACCTTGAAACCCCTGCTGCCAGGCACTTCAAATTCAATAACCAATTTTCATTTTGCTCTGTTCTGAAAACAAAGTGAAGTTTTCATTCTGTGATGATACTTTTCCTTTTGCTTGCAAGTGCTCATCTTCTGTAGCAACCTCTGCTTAAAGACCCTGTCAGAATTCTTTTGACATTTAGATAAATTACAACAGCCTCCTTCTTCCCTTCTGACACACATACAGACCACGAACAGCCGGTATGGGGATCTGCATCAGTTAGCCTGTCAGGCTGCAACCTGCTCAGGATTCAGCTGGTTTGCTTTAAATTGTTCCAGCTATTTGCTGGGTCCAGGCAAGGTTTACCAGGTCTGGCTGCTGAATGCATAAAGGGAAGTTTTGCTTCCCGAACAGATCACTACCAGACAGTGCGCTCTGATGGCTTCACTAGACTCAGCCCTGAATTCCCCGAGTAGAAAAAGGAAGTCAGTCTTCCCCGGGGATGGTGCAGCTGCAGAAGAAAGGCTATAAGGACCCGAGGATTTTCTCAGTCCCCGTCTCACAGGGTGTAAATTCACCCTGTAATGCAGGGGTGAGCTCAGAGGAGCCCTATCTTGGGAAAAGACTGCAAAGCCATCCTTTGCCCCACTGCACAAAGCCCAACCACACCTGCGCTTGCTGACACTCACCTTCCCCTCTACCTTGCCCTGCTGGTCAGTCTGGATCTGCTGCCGGAAGGCTGGGTCAAAGAGCAAGGGAGTAGCACAGTAGTGAACCAGGCGTGAGGACTGCTTCAGGGTCTCCAGGTCTGCCAGCTGCACAGTACAAGAGGAACATGGTTACAGCATACGTGGCTGCTCAAATGGAGATCAAACTCTAGAGCGAACCTCCTGCTTCACAGCCTTTCCAGTGCTGGGCAGCGAGGCCCCATACCCAAGTTGGTGCTAGAGCCCAGTAACCCCAGAAGTTCAAGCAGAGTTTGGCTCCACTGCCAAACACCACCCCCGAAATACACAGCGCTCTGAGCTCCAGTGCTCCCCTTTGCCATAGGGAAGCTGGTGCTGCCAGTGCATTGTAAGAAGGCCCAGGCTGCTGCCCGTCCACTTGGGTTGCACTCACACTGATAGGCATGTTGGACTGCGCCGATCTCTGCTGCCAGGTAACAAAGAGATTTTCAATCTTCATCTGCTTCTCCAGTTCTGGGGGAAAGAGGGGAGCCACAAGAGTATCAAGCCACAGCCCCAGGTATTGCCACTCCCCTTCTCTCCCACCCTACACAGGCCGTAACCCATTCCCTCACAGCACCGTGACAGGAGGAGCTGAGAACCATCCTCTCTGCCAGAACTCGTTCTGCTCTTTCTGATCTCCTTTTCCAAGAGCAAGATGATTAGGCAGGCTCCTGTGACATCAGGCCCCTTGCTTTACCTTTCCTCTCCATGCTCTTGATTTCCAGGAACTGAGCCCCATGCCAAGACACAGGGTCAAAAGGTCCCAAGTCAGGCCCATGGGGTATGCGCTTGATGGTGATAACATCCCGCAGAGCTTCGTCAAAGGGCACCACATCGGGATGGAAGTGCAGAGATGGCAGGCTGCGGGCAGAGCTGCTCAGCCGGCCTTGTTCCTTGCTAGGTGGGGGACTGGAGCTCCGGATCAGCGCATCCACCTCCAAAGTGGAGTTCAGGAAAGGATTCGGCTCCTAAGCAAGTAGACACAGCCATGAAGGCCCCTTACTGCTAGCCTTGGAGCAAGGACCCACAAGAACAGAGTAAACCCAGTTTTGGCCATCTGCAGATATTTTTGTCAGTCTTCTCTATCACCAGTCCCAAGGAGAACAGGCCTTGGCCCAGCATGGCCCTAATATGCAGTGGGAAGCCCATTCCCCAGCCTCCTCCACCCTAAATAATCCAGTCACAAATACGTGCTGCCAGCAGCAGGACCTGGCTTCCCTTTCCACCTCTGGCTGTCTCCAGGAGCAGACAGCAACAGCCTGGCTGGACACAGCCACAGTCGGACACGTGAGCACCTGGGGATGCCTTGCCAGCTGGCACACAAAAGCACACAAGTGCACACACTGCAGCCTTACTCAGACCCCCAAACTGCCAAGGCCTCTCCTGAAGGGGAAAGGACTGCCCTGCCTGGCAGGGTGCCCTACCTGCTTGCTGTCCTCATGCCATGGTGTGTCCATGAAGCAGTGGTGGTGGAAGAGTCCCAGCTTCTGGCTGAGCAGGCAGTGCACGATATGGGACCGAGCATTCTGCCACTGCAGCAGGCGAGTAAGGGAGCAGTTCAGGTTGGCCCCCAGGTCTGGGGACCAGTTGTAAGTGTAGAGCGTCAGCTGGAGAGAGAGGAGGGGGAGGAAGGCTGAAGGACCTGCTCAGAGAGGGCCTGCATGGTGACAAAGGCTGCCCCAGGTTCTCTGGGTGGTGCAGCTGCAGCCACTTTCAGGTGACAAGGCTGGGACAGGGAGAGTGGCAATAGCTCATCCACAGCCCCCCTGTTAACAGCCACAGCAGTGGTGGTGGTACTTGCACTGACAGCACAAGTGCCCAGCCTGATGTGGGCCTTGCTGTGGGTAGGGAAAGGACAATTATAGTCCACAGTGGGGCAGCTGAAATCAGAGACAGCAAGGGCTGTTGCCTCCCAGCACTCTCCAGAGCGCTGTAGGGAACCCCCAGCTTTGCTTGTGGCACAAGCAGAGACATCCTGCACAGCTGCTTTGGAGGGCTCCTGCCTAGGGAAGACTGGTTGCCTGCAGAGGCACTCCTCCTCTCCTCTTTCTAGTCCTGGGCTGGTTGGGAACAGTCTAGAGACAACACCACACAGGCATCATTGCTACCTTTTTGTCGATGATCTCCATGAAGAGGAACCTTTGCCGAGGCGCCAGGTCTCGTCCAACAAGGCTAGGATCTGAGCCTCTCTCTGCTGAGCTGAACTCCATGGCCTCAAAGCGCTGGAGCCCTTTGTGAGCTGGAAGAAGCCAGAGTTATGACCCTCGGTACCAGTTCTTCCTGCTCTTACATCTCACATGCTGTTGAAGTGGTCTGACAGGATGTTTTGCCACAGTACTGCTCAGCTTGTCTTGAAATAAGCAGTTATAAGCAGATTTGAGAATAAGGTCTCAGGAGCTGAAAAGAGACAACCCACTGCCCGCCTCCAGTCACAAGCAGTCTGTCCTGCAAAAAGGGGAACCCTGCTCATACATCTCCCACCCCAAGAGCCCCCAGCCCCCAGTCCCATGGACCCTGGCCAGACACTCACCCTGTTCTGTGCTGCAACGCCACTGCTGGAAGTTGCGTCCCAGCAGGATGAAGTGTCTGACGGCTGCAGGGCGAGGGCTGGCGCTCTGGCCAGGCTTATAGGGCAGGAAGGCAGTGCCCTGATGGTAGCTGCAAAGAAGAGCACCAAAGGTGGCTGACAAGTAGAGCTATCGAAGTAGAGACTGGCACAGCTGATTGGCATTTGCTGGTGCCAAACAGCCTGCTGTGAACAGTGTAACTCACCAGATCTGCTCAAACACCTTGACAGTGGTGTCGCTCGCCAGGGCAGTGACCAGGCTCACCACTTCCACCAGGATGGAGGACAGGAGGAAACGAGAGACAATCTCCACCGAGCACTGCTGTACCGATGGGCACCCTGCATGGAAAAAGTACTACTGTAGGACAAGGTGTCAAGCTACCCCAGAGCCAAACCCTGTCTACCTGGGCAGTGGGGAAGACTAAGGGAGCCCCATCACAGGCCTGCTGCCCAAAGCAGGCCAAGTTCCTGCCTTGCCAGGGACTGAGATAGGCAGAGCTGGAAAACAAGGACTTTATATGGAGGAGGAGAAGACAAAGGCTGAAAAAACCCCTGGTTTCAGGCTCTGGCCCGAAGCGGGGCCTGGATCAAACTCGCTGCATGCCCTGAGCACAGCACTTTATTCCCCCACCTATTCCTTGCTCCCTGGCCTACTCCTTATCAGAGAACGACTCTACCTTGCCAGCACGAGGTGCAAGAGGATGAAGAAACACTGAAGTGAGAGCTATCCAGAAAGAAGCAACAGAGCAACCGCACAGACCCAAATCCCACCATATGCAGGGCATCCCTCCTTGCTGCCTGCCTCCTCCTCTCCCTCCCTGCAAGACTGAGGGTCTCCCATGCAACTTCACAGCTCCAGAGTGTGTCACAGAGGCTCAGATCCTCCCTCCCTACTACATCTGGGAGCCTTATCATTACTGTAGCTGCCGTTGGAGTCCAGTCTTTCCAAAGCAGTTGCAGCCAAGTCGAGCAAGCCCTAGACTTGGAGCATGGCAGATGCAACCACGGGCCTTAGCAGGTTTGTTCAGACGCATAAAGACACATGCTGGGACTCCTGCCACAGCTTTGCAATGCTGATGCTGGCCCTTAAGACTGAAGGGACTCTGGTGAGGTTTGGGGACAGAGTGTGTGACTAGCTAGAGATCAGGAATGGACGAAGGCAGATGGCTTGGTGTCATACAAGGACTTGTCCTTGGAGCTCCAGGGAGAAAGGCCCATCCCCGTCCCATCTGGAGGAGCTGGGGCCTGAAACACATACCCAGATGGTTCATGAAAGCCATCCACTGCTGGCAGGTTTGATTGAAGAGTGGGTGCATGGTACCTACATCCCCTTCTTCCAACTGGCAGGCTCGGCGCCTGGGAAGAGGAAAGGGAAGCAGTTGTACCAGATCAAAGTCAACAGCAATGAAGGCACAAAGGTGCAATGGTCTCTCCCCACGCAGCTACAGAGCAGAGCCTGGCGAGCCCCCTTTTTGGGTTGTTACAGCCCTTGAGCTTGGTCCCTCTGGGTCAGTAGCCATAGGTCAGGTGTTGTGCAGGGCCCCACAGTGCAGGGAGGGATCTCTGGCAGGGAGAACTAGTAATGCTCCCAGCAGCACTCCAGCAATACGGATCAAAGGCTTTGTGTGTGGAAGGCAGCTCCCCTAACTGGCTGTGTAAGGGAGAAACTGCCAGGAAAGGGGACGTGGTCCAGGGGGTTAAGATGCAGATAGAGCCAGCAGGATGTCAGGCTGTGGAGCACTGTGCAGCAGACACAGGGGAACAACACCCTAGCTGCCTGGCCTGCAGGCTGTGCTTGCCTCTGTGCCTGTTCCAGTTCAGCTGTGGGTGTGGCTCGATCCTGGCTCAGATGCTGCTTGACGCTCTCCGTCTTGTGCCGCCGCCTCGTGCGAGCCTCTTCTGGCCTCTCCAGCACAATGTCATCGGTAGTCTTGGGGCTGCCCAGCTCCGAGGACTCTGCCTTGCTCTAGGGAGAAGGGGGCAAGTTAATGCTGTGCACATGCACAGCCCAGCTAGCACCCTGATCTCAAAGTCCCTGCTACCAGCCTGACCTCCCAACCCCAGCCAGATGCCTCCTCTCCATTTCTCCCAGCCTGACACACCATCAGGACTTAGAGGCCCTGCTCCCCAATGGTCCCTCAGCAACATTACCAGCATATCCCAGAAGCTGCGGCGTCCCAGCTTGCTCGTGGGTGTCACTGGCTCGCCACAGCTGGACGAAGGGGCAGAGGTGAAGTGCAAGGGTGGAGGACAGCTCCTGCCAGCCCCACCAGTGGCCAGGGCCAGGCCCTTGGTCTCTGACATGGTCCTCCTTAGGCCTCCTGCAGAGACAGAGCAAATCAGACTCTCCAGAGCCTTCCACTGTGACACTGCTGGTGACCCCATGTAGCCCACTGTGGCTGGCCAGAGCCAGACTGGAGAGAAGGGAGAGAGCCCTCAACAACACCCAGCAAAGTAGATTCACTCTTGGGGAGCAGGTAGACCTTTACATACCTCTTCCAACCTCAATTTCTATAATGATTCTTCCCTGAGACATCACACAGCACAGCTTGCAGAGGGGAGAGTGACCTCCTCCCAGCCCCCTCAGCCCCAGTCCCCCTCAGCAGAGCCAAGCTCCCGCAGGCCAAGCGGGAGGAGCAAGGCCGGCTGGGGGCTTGGAATGGCCGTCCTGGCCGGGCTCTCACCTGCAGAGCTCAACTCCTCCAGGTCTGCAGCACCCAGGGGGCAGGTGGCCTCCACGCAGAGCGGGGCTGGCAGCACGAGGAACTCCATGACGGCGTCGCAAAGAGCATGGCGCAGGGCCCCACACAGCTTCTCTGACAGCTGCAGCAGGCTGATGTTGCCCTTCTCCCAGATATCCAGGCGCACCAGGACAAGGGGCTCTGCAGGGGAAGGACAGTCCTGCATGGCTCTGCACCCCCACCTTCACCAGCCCTCCCTCCTAGGTGCCCCAGGGTATGTGGAGGTAGCAAGGAATCGGCAACCTGTGGCTTGTTTCACTCTACCTGAATGCAGGGTGCTGGTCTCCGGCTGGTACCTGTTGACCGCAGTGAGGCTTTCAAAGTTGGCATCCTGCAGCAGGCTCATGATGGGTGAGGAGGAAGGCAGCTTCAGAGGGTCAGGCCTCTCCCCATAGGGCAGTGAGGTGGGGCTGCCGTGCTCATCCACGAACGTCAGTGCAATGCACGCGATTCCTGCCAGGGAGAGCCCGACACAGCCTCCGTCAGCCCCTGCACCTCTACAAGCCCTGCCTACAGCCTGCCACCCCACACCTGGGACCATCATGTCACCACTTTTGTTGCACAGTGCCACATGGCAGGCAGGGCCCACAGGAAGGCATGCAGCCAGGGGAGCAGAGGCTAGCTGCACCTGTAGGGAGCCAGGGTGAGAAGCATGGCGTTTGGCACAGGGTGTCCCCATCACCCCAAGAGTTTCTCTCTTGAAGTGTCACAGCAGCTTTCGCCTTGCCCTGCAGGAGCTTCCTAGGTTGTCCAGCCCCATATGCAAGGGGAAATTATCTCCATTTTCCCCAGGAGTGCCCTTATGCAGAGAGATCCAGGATGGGGCTCACCGTCCCTATCCTCTTAAGGGACAGAATACAGAGCCCAGATACTCTCCAGCAGCCCACTCCAGGCTATGAAGGACCTCAAGTCCCTGCAGAGGAAGACTGTATACATGACACCCTGTTGCAGATTACACTCACAGCCCCTTCCTCACTGTACACCCATATAACATCAGGTGCCATCCCCATGCACTCCAACGAGCAGGACTGGGAACAGAGCAGGTTGACACTTAGTATTAGCCTGGAGTTGCTGCAGAGTAAAATTCAGGCCCTGCCTGTAGCCTCTCTACACTGAGCCCTATACACGCAAAACAGGACAGTTCAGAGATGCAGAGTAGCAGCATGGTGGTTGCTTCAGAACCCACATGCTCTGTGCCCTGGGCCACACAGAAGGAGAAGCCCTGCTACGGACCAGACCAGAAACAGGAGCTCAATCCCCATGGCCCAGCTCAATGGCCAGGGCACCAGGGAAGCAGCAGCACAGATGCAGCTGTGAGGTCCAAACCCCATGCTGTAACCCTAGATGCTCACACTCCCTTTCAAAGCCCCTTGACCAACTAACACAGCACTTGGGTGACTGGATGGCAAAGTTGCCCCAACACTGCCAAAGGGTGAAGTGTCCAGATGCAAACAACCTCAGCCCCACAGCATTTCTGAGCTCATACTCAGTCCCTCTCCATCCCAGCAAGGATGGGAGTGACACCAGACTCCACTGCCACAGAGCAACCAAACTGCACCTGACTGGATCCACAGGACCACGTGGAAGATGGGTGCCCTCCCTGTGCTGAGACAAATCCAGCCTCAGCAGACTGTGCCCAGGACTATATCAGCAGCACAACCACCCGGTCTCCACCATTTCTAATGAAGTGTAAGCTCTGCAACAACCTTTCCTCCAAGACATCCCAGATGCAAGGGAGAGGGCACTGGGATGGAAAGAGCTCCTCCCAAAGGAGAGAGGTAGGCATTCAAGTCAGAGGGCAGCTCACTTGCGCTCACATTGAGGAAAGAAAACTCTACACCTATAAGCACCCCTCCACTTGAAGAAAAGTACAGGAACTGCCTTGTCTCAGAGGCGCTCTGCAACAGCCTCCAACATCTCTCCCCCAGACAGGCACAGGAACAACCCTTTATCCAGCAAACAATGGAGAAGTTTGTAATTTCCTAAATATCAAAGGTAGAGGGGACCAGGATTTTACCCAGCCTCATCCCCGTTCAGAGCAGGGCAGGGAGCCTCACACAGGGGCTCTCCCACCTCACACAGCCTCTCACTGCAGCAGGGCAGCTCCCTGGGATATGGGTATTGATACAGGAGGTATCAAGAGCAGCAAATCTACCCCACATGACAGTGAATATGAGCTCTACCAAGCAGACTTACTTTCTTTAAACAGTATAAGGGCACAAACTCCTCATCTGTCTGGCTTGACAGTCAGCCCCAGGCCCACCAAAACGACAGTGGATGCTCATGTGGTAATTGTAGACCAAGATGTTGTCACTCCCCTCTTCTCCTCCTGGATAAATTACCACACTGACTCCCTTCAACCTCGCCCTCTCTGGCATGTTTCCCTACCACATCCATTCCTGTACCTCTGCTCTGCTTCAGTCTGAGGTGAGGACATGAGAACAACCAAGCACAATGTCCCACGTCCTCCTCGTGCTACGACACATGCTCCAGAGCGGGAGCATCCATGGCAGTGGTCTCAAGCAGGCCAGGTCAGCAGCTGTAGGAGCAGACTCCTTGCTTGCAGGTGTTCCCCAAGACAGAGCTGGTTTGCCAACCAAGTGCCAAGCACTTGGCACCTTGCAGCCAGCTCAGTCTCTTGGGGCAGAGATGATATCTGCCCCTGCCCCACCAGCAGAAAGGCTCGCCTCCCTGCTGCGGGGAACAAGGCTTCCAATCTTGTTACAGGAGCACAGAGAAGCTGAAATGCAACCACTAAATCACAGGTAAGAAACAGGTAAGAAACTCAAGACCTGAGCTCTGGGGCTATAGGAAGAGGCAAGTTAGCAGAGCTGCCCAGTGCAATGGAATTTGGCTGCATAGTCATCCATCGCACTCTGTGGAAAGATGGGGTGCTAGGGAGCTGTTACCTCCCATCTGTGAGGGACTCTGAGCTCCCTCTGACCCAGGCTCCCTGAAATACAAAGTATACATCTAGTACATATACAAAGTATACCTGGCCACTCTAGCCCCTTGGTATGCAAGGGAACCCCCCACCCCAAGACACAGCCACTGGGAGTGATGATGCTACACCCTGGAGCGTGAAACCACAGCTGAAACATCATGACTCCTGTCTTCCTCAGGGAGGAGATGCCTGTTTGGGCCTGCGAGAAAAAAGGGTGCAGTTGGATTTCACTGCTTGCAAGCTAAGAGGACAGCACACGGACCCTCAGCAGCTAGGGATTGCAGAGCTGCCATCTCAGAGCAGCAGGTTCTGTTTGCTCATTTATCCAGCCAGCAAGAAAGAGGAGGCTCAGCTAAATGGACACACACACACAAACACACAGAGGAGTCAGAGCTGAAGCCACAACACAAGGAAAAGAAGAACAGCAGGCACCAGAGGGGCCAGGGAGCTGCATGGGAAGGGGAACCGGAGTAATACTCGGAGCCACAGGTGCTACCTTGGAAGTGGGAGAGTGGAAAGAGGTGCTGCACAAGGTCCGACATGGTACCTACATAACAGAAGAACATTCAGACGGTGCGCAAGGGGCACAAGACACATGATGGCCAGGTGACAGACCACATGGCCTGGACAAAACATGACATGACAGCCTGCTGCAGGATGGGCCCTATGCAATCCCTCCTCTAGCAGTCCAGGGAAAAGTGCAAGGACATTGCCCCCATAGCCCATGCTCAGTTACACGCAGCATCCAGCTACCCACTTTGCAGCAAGGCTCCTGCAACAACTGTCCCTACTCCCACCTCCAGCTCCACTGAGCCTCTGTGTCCCACACTTACTGAGGTCTCACTGTCTTACTCCACAGCTACTGTGACCTAGAGCTGCTTCCTACAGCAACAGGCCAAGCTTAGCGAGTTGCCCTGTGAGAGGCCTTGGCTTGCTCCACCACACGTGCAAAGGTGTGCAGTCCCACAAGCACACACCCTGCCCACCTCCCAGCCATTGGAGGAATGCACTACCCCAGCACTGGGCCTCCTCAGTCACTAAGAGCTCTCCAACATGGGAAGCAGCTTCCTAACACACAGCCCCACACCCTGTTTCAGGAGAGAGTTGAGCGTGATACCTTTTCCACCAGTGCCTTGGCCGCCTGGCTTGTTGTACAGATAGAGATCCTGGTCAGGGATGCTCCCACTGTGGTTGAAGTAGTGCTAAGGAGAGCAAGGAAGAATAGTGACAGAGATTAGAGGACTTGCCTTAGCTGGAAGCAGAGGCCCATGTCTGTGCAGAGCTCATCCCCAGACCTGTAGCAAGCAGTCCAGACCACTCGCCAGCACAACCTTCGCCACTGTTGGGCTAAAGGAACCCCCTACAGCTCTATGCACTTATACAGCACTAAACATCTGGCCTCACCCTCTATCCTTGCTGTGGCCATGCTGAGCGGGTGGGTAGCTGCTCCCAAACTTTTATTAATTCTGATGTTTCAGTCCTCAGATCTGAAGGAGCCATGCAAGGAGCCAAGCTCAGCTTTGCAAGGGGGTCTTCTCCTATGCTCCTGGGAGATGATTGTGGGCATGAGCTCTGTGATTGCTGCTTTTTGCACAGCAAGTGACTGCTTGTGTGAAAGCAAGACCTGTCCAGGCCAAACACGAACTGCTCACAGTCCTGCGAAACTCCTCCAGGCTTCAGCATTCAGTGTCAGTTCCTCCCTAACACTACATGGCAGAGCTGGGAACATGGTGATTGAGCTACCCCAAGAAATGCCCCCAGTATCAGATAGAAGCTAGGCAGACTGCTGTCCCAACTCACAGCCCTCCTCACCTTGAAATGGTGCTCCACGTTGCTGTCTGTGTACTTCGGGGTGTGCAGGAAGATGAGCAGGTTCTGGCGCAGATAGTAGGCCACCGCATGCAGCCAAGGCAGGGCGGAGGGTGGCAGTGCGAACTGCAGGACCTCTGTGGGTGGTGTTCCAGGGGGCTGGATAAACTGCAGAGAGAAGGCTTTAAAACTCAGCTGAGACTAGCAGGATGCCCTGGGGCTCTGATACTGATGCAAATTAAGCCAGCTGGCTATGTGAAGGGAGAGTATGGTGAGCAGAATCCAGGCCCATAGGCAGCACCCTGAGACAGATCTGGGCAGATATTCCAAGGATATTCACAGGGAGGCCCTGCCATGCTGCAAACCCCAGCAAAGGGGGATCTTCCACCTACTCTGGCACCCACACAGTATATACCTCGCTGAACGCTAGCCTGAGCAAGCACTGGAGCAGAGAATGGGATGCAGCAAACTGCCCTGGCCTTCCCTGCCCTGGGGCAAGAGGGGCTGAGACAGGTCAAAAAGTAGGAAAGTGTTATGGGCTCTGGGATGAGCAGAGCAGATAGCCAGTGAGGTACCTCCACATCTGCTGGGGTCAGCTTGCAGTTCCGCACCAGCATCACAGTGATGATATCCAGGGTGGCCTCATCCAGGCGTCTGCGCAGCACTTTCACCAGCTCATCTGTGATCTCAGGCCCTGACAAGTAAGCAGAGGTATGAGCAGCTTTTTCACCCCATCCAGTAAGAATGACAACAGCCACCCCTCCCTACCTGTTCAGGATGTACCACCCTCACACTCACTTCCCACAGGGAACATGTCTCTCCCCACCATCAATTTCTTCAGGCATCTTTTTCTACCCATTCACAATCACAAAAGACTGCTGGTACAGCAGGCAAAGACAAATGCACTCCTGCATAAGGAAGGTTGGCACAAGCCACCCGGTCTGCAGGAGGTTTCATTGTGGGGCATGGATCCTTTCCTCACATTCCCATCCAGACAGAACAGAGTGGCTCTGAACTAAGGAAGAGCAGCTTGCTCAGGAGGGAGATACCTCCTCTGCTCTTCAAGCAGAGAGCAGGGAGCAGAGCTCCATTCCTCTGCTTTGCATCAGCACAGTCCATCTGCTGCCAGATGCTATAACATTTACCTGCTGGGGCAACACCATGGACCATCAGCTGGATGTGTCTGTCTACCTGTCCCACAGGGCGGGCAGAGTCCACACTACGGCATGAGGCTGTGTCCAGAGAGGAACGAGAACCCTGGAGAAGCAAAGACAGCCACACAGAAGCAGTTTCCATGTGAATTCTAAATCCATCGTTGTCCCAGGCTGTCAGCAAGGTCAGGAAGAACCCACCCACTGCTGCCCTACTCCACACATCTACAATGTAAGTTTTATCCTACATAAAATCCAAGTTGCTGGAACTACTGAGTTCCCTCACTCCTGTGACCAAGAGCATCCATATCCACTCCCAAAGAACAGCAGACTCACCATTAGATCCTCAGTGTAAATGGGCTCCTGGCTGCGTGTCAGTGCCAGTGAGCGAGATGCTGGACTAAGGACACTCTCTGCTTCCCACACCTTCCCACTGTTGGTGGTTTCAGTCAATCTGAATAGAGGAGAAAGACAGCATCATACCTCCACAGAAGATCCACATCTTCCTTGCTCTCCCCTGTGCACTTTCTGGGGATTAGTCCTTATGATATGGAGCTTGTGGAAAAATTGCTCTCTGGCTCCCTCAAAAAAATCATCCTTTCCCCTCCCATGTAAAGGCTTAGCACAGAGAGAGCAGGAGGTGCCTGGCTTGATGTGACTCTGACTTATCAGAAATCAGATATTTGCTGCTTGGGTCACAGCAGGGTCCCTGAGGCTGGGCAGACACTTCCAAGGAGCTCTCAGTCTGGTGTAACGCACACAGCAGGGCAGGGTCAGGCCAACAAGTCACGCTGGCTTCTTACCGGAGGTAGAAAACAGATTTAGTAGCACGTTCCTGGTAGACAAACATATTCTTCCTGTTCACCACAGAGAAGGCGTTGAGCACCGAGCGAAGCGCCTGGATAGCTGTGGGCAATGTGGGATGTTAGCTATCCCACATATCCTTTTCTGGTGTGCCAATCCAGCCAGAAGCCAGACTCTGGACACACAAAACGAGAGGGAACCTGGGCTGTACTCACCTCGCGACACCCCCATGTTGGGGCCCATCTTGAGGCGTGAATGCACATGGATGAGTGTGCTCCACACAACATCACAAGCAAAGTGCCCTGGCATGAACTGCATGGTGGCAGCCAGGTAGTCCCGGGGCTGGTAACTCTCCTCTACAGAGTAATCTACAAGGAACACAGGACATAGCTGGGGCTATAGCATGGAAGTCACCATCTTTTCAGTCACTCGTGGGCAGGCAGTAGCACTGCTGCTGAGGAATGGCCAAGGGAGTATTCATACCATCTGTGGGCATGACGCGCTGCCTGTATGAAGTATAGGGTGTTTCACTCTTCCAGATGTCCTCCTCACTTTCTGCCACCAGTAATGAGTTGCATATGTGGCTGTCATGCAGGTCCTGCAGCAGCAAGCGCTGCAAAGGATGAGAAAAGATTGGTTCTGCTGCTTTCACAGCCCACAGAAGACAGCAAGAAGGGCTTAGGGCCAGACTGAGTCCCTTCTCCTTTGACCCCCAAGCTGTGACTCCACCAGCTGAACTGGCTCCCCAGGCCCTCCTCTGGGCTGGGCCCAGACTAGACAACCTCCAGAAGTCCCTTCTCATCTAAGCCATCTCATGACTGGCAGCTCTGTCCCTCCCTTCTGCAGATGTATTACCTGGTTGACAACCCTGCAGATTTCACTGATCTTCTTCACCACCAGCTGGTTGAGACTCTGGCACTCCCCTGGCTGCTCCTCTTCTGTCTCTGCTGATGCTGCCTTCTCCACACTCAGGCTGCTTTACAGGGAAGGGGAGAGAGGGGTCAGCAGGGTACCTGGACAGCACCTGTCCCTGTATGCTGGGAGCAGGAACACAGTGGGGAAGGATGGCAGATTTCCCCTCATGGAGCGCCAGTCTAGTCCTGCAGCTCTCCACCCACATTGGGCAGGAAGGAGATCCCATCCAGAGATGAGTGGGTGGCAATAAGGTCCTGGTACAGAGAAGCAGCGGACAGACAGGGGACCCTCCTTACCGTGTGTGGTAATAGACCTCCACTCGGTCCTGCTGGATTTTTATGATGAGCCAGAAATCCGGCATGAGGGGACACCTGGGTTCCTGGTCACTCATTAGTGCCTCTTCATACTCTGAGTCACTACTTCCCCCATCGTAACCTGCAATGTATGCTCACTTCAGTCCCAGGCCTGGCAAGCTAGCCTCCTCCCCAGGCACAGCAGGCTCTGAGAGATCAGAGCCACTCACAAACCCTGTCCTCAGGGCTCAGGGGTCACCCCAGCCCAGGCACACAGTCCCCCCACACACCTGCACTACTATGTCACTGCCAGTGTCTGGCTGCACACTGTCGGTCACTCCTGCCCCAGCAGACTCACCCAGGTGGTCAGAGTCCATGCTGCCCTGGCTTGACACGAGGCTTTGCACACGGCTGGGACGCTGCTTGCTGGAGCCTGCAAAGAGAAGAGGGGTTTGATCATGAAAGCACTTGCTAAGCCCCTTCACACACCCCATGTGCTGAAGAAACATTACACCACAGGACAACCAGGCAGTACTAGGGAATGGGGCTCTTGCAGCCATTACTAGAGTCACAGGAACTTCATGTCACTAGGGATATCAGCACAGCAGCACAGCCTAATACCCTGGGTACTGTTAAGCAGTGAATTGCCAGTACCTTAGCAAGGAAGAGACCAACAGTCGTGGGTACCAATTCTGGTGTTTAGGGACTGGAACAGGAGTAGCAGTCATATTTTTGTATGCCACAGCCAGAATTGGGCTCTTCCCTTCAAAATTCCCAAGGCTGAGGTACATCCTGCCCACATTTGCAGCTCCTACCTTCCCTGCCCTGTGTTACGGAGTCAGCCAGGCTTGCTGCAGATGGTGTCACCAATGGTGATTTCTCACTGTTGCCCTTTTCGGAGGATGAGGATGGCAGTGACTGTATGGTTGTCTCTGGAGCTGCCTCCTCCAGGGAGTCATGGCCAGGTGCTCTGCTCTGGTCAAGGCTCAGCGCTTCTCCTGGCACCTGCACACAAGCCAAGGTTGCAAAAATGACCAGAGAAACAGGCATCGAAAAAAGTCCCATCATCCTCCTGCATCTTTCTACCTTCTGTTACCAGTGTCCCACACCTTCCCACCAACACACCACCTCAGTGTCCCTCACCTCATCCTGGGTGTGGCTGCCCCCAGCTACGGGGTTTCCTGTGTCTGGCACAACACGCGTCTCGCTCTCTGGCCACCCCCAGAGATCCCGGGCTTCTTCTGGGAGGACACAGCTTGCGTGGTGTAGCTCAGAGCCCTCTGCCTCTGCTTCACTGCTCCCCTCCTGGCCTGCTTGGCCCAGGGCTGTCCTGGTACCCCCTCCAGATGGCTGCTGCAAGCAGGGTGTCCCCGAAAGGTGTGGAGCTTCCCGCCTGGAATGCAGGCGGCTGATGGAGATGTAGTGGTAGTCACTTCCTTCTGCATTAAGCATGTAGCCTGGTAGAGCCATTCTTCTGAACTCCTGCAATACAGGGAAGAATAAGCATCCTGCTAGCTAAGCGTATGATGCTGCCCCAGGGCTTTCTTTACCTCCTTGAACTTCTCCAGAGAGTGCTCAGGTCCAAAGACAAACTGGAGTAGCACCACCTCGCTGTGGCAGCTGGGCCGCCCCTTGGAGTTATAGATGTGGGTGGCCACCCGGTGCAGGATGGAGGTGCTGATGACCTGCGAGTGGCGCAGCGCAGACACAATCTCATCATCGAGGAGCCAGCGAATCTGAGCAGAACAAGGACACAGAGAAAGACTTAGGTGACCTGCATTTGCAAGGCTGCCCCAATTCTGATCCAAGTCGCAACAGGATGGTCCCTCTCATCACCTACATCTCTCATCTCCTTCTAAATGTACCTAAGAAAAGGCCTTTGGAAGAGACCTCTAACTGTCCCACCCCAACTGCAGTAAGAATTTTGTCAGGGTAGTCCCACACTTTTGGGGAGCACAAGGCCAATGGTCTGTGCAATACCAGCAAGGCCTGATAGTTGACAGAGGTTGCAGCTTGGAGCAGGCTAGGAAGGATGGAACAGCAGTTGTGTGCTGTGGACATACTGGTCCAGCTGGAAGCAAGAATAAGTAGGCAAGGCTGGCTTACCTCATTCATAGTGGCTTCAATAGCCTGCCTGTGCACTCCAGGGAGGTTGGAAAGTGCAGGGTGCCTAGGAGAGAGGAAAAGAAGAATCAATGAGTCATTCTCATTCATGCAGTCACCACAGTGCAGCTCCTAGGCAGCAAAAGGAACCCATGAGGGGCTTGCTACACCTGCAGTGCCATACCTCTCATCTCCTGTGGACGGGAGCCGTTCCAAGTTGTGCATGATATCTTCATCTGAGCGGAAAGAGGACGGCTGCCCTGGAGAGCGTGTGAAGGACACGCTACTCTCTGAGGTGCATCTGTCACAGGAGAGAGAGAGCAGGCTGAGCATCAGTTTTTGAGCTGGAGAAGATAAACAGACACAAGCTCCAGAGAATGGAAAAGGAATCTCTAGAGAAGATGAGCCTATCTCGGAAAAATTTTAGTTTTCTTAGGGCTGTGGCAGGCTCTGTGAGAAGGAGAACCCCGAGTCTCAGCACATGGAGAGGAGCTGGGACTGGCTGGCTGAAAAGGGCAGGCAGAGGGTGGGTAAGTGACTGGGCCTCTTTCCACATACCTGTTGTGGAGAATGTCTGCATTCACAACTTCTATCTCCAGGGGCAGTGTCAGCACGAAGATGTCCAGGGTCACACAGAGGTCCCCCAAGTCAATGGTGTTCAAGCCCTGGCAGCTTTCCAGGCAGCCCAGAACTTCCCCTGAGAGATCACAGATGAAAGGAATCAAGCAACAAACAGCTCTGCTTACACACATACACAGCCCAGTGGCAAGTACAGAGACAGCAAGAGGTGGCTGTCCCACACGCCGGGACAGGCTCAAGAAGCCGCCATCCTCCATGATCCTTTCAACCTTCCATGAACAAACCCACACCGAGTGGGAGACCTGGTGAAAAAACCCTTGTCCGATGCTGGGAGACCGTGGGGGCTCCATACAGGGAGGGCTTGTCCAGACGAACTGCTGTTTAGGACACAGCACATTCGTTCCAACAGGGACCTGACAGAAGCCCTACTGCCCTTTAACCTCACAGAAAGGCTTGCTCTTACCTAGACAGGTTGGCAGGGACTGCACGGGCATGGAGCTGTGCTGGCTACGCAGCTTCACTGAGCAGGTAAGGTGCACAAAGAGCGGGGGCATCTCCTGCTCCAGGAACTCCTGCTCATTGAGTGAGTCCCCTCCCAGCACGCTGAAGGAGTCATCATCCTGGTTCACCGTGTTGGAGTCCGAGAGGGAATATGTGTCTGGGAACTCATGCTCCAGCTTCTCACGGTACTCCACCTCCAGCTCTGGGTCACTCTCTGTGGCAATGCAGCACCCAGACACAGTTCCTGTTGATACAGGTTCCCTGTTAGCAAACCAGGCCCGTGTCCCCGGAGAACGCACCAGACACAGCCAAGCTCTGAAAGGCATCACCACAGTGAGACTACAGACATTTTCTTCTCCAGGACAGAGCAAGCAAATTTTACCTTCTTCAGCCACCAGTTCTGCCTCTGATCCCTCCATATCCTCACTGCCTTTCCTGTCTGCCTGATCCCGAGATGCCTCTTCCTGAGATGGAGAGAGGAAGGGCAGATACTAGAACCATGCCAGGCAGTGAAGTAGGCTGTTGATGGGCCCCCCCAGGGGCTCAGTCTACCCATGGGTCTGCCAGCCCCAAATCCAGATCTGACACCAAGCAAACCTACTTCCCTCCACAAGGACTAAGTGCCTGCCAGGGCAGCACCATGCCTACCTCTTTCTTGGCTGATGGTGGGCAATAAAAGAAATAGTGAGGATTTGATGGCACCGGCTTGAAATGTAAACTTCCAATTTCCAGGAATTTTTCCTAAAAGAGAAATCCCAAACGTGAAGCAGACATTCCACTCTACCCTCCTGCGGAAGCCAAGATTAGCTTCCACATTCCTCACCTGGATAATTTTATGCAAGTCAGGGTGCGCCTGGCAGGGCTGTCCAATTTCCAGCAGTGACAGGGGAAACTCTGAACAGCAGCTGGTGCCCGTACTGCTTTTTGGCTCCTCTGTGGGGCTAGCAATGTTATGGGAGTCCTGCTCGCTGTAGTCCTCCATTTCCGCACTGACAGGATTGTGGACAGGTCAGACAGGCAAATCAAGAAACGAAAGTAGTTATATGTATTATCTACCCTGCAAGCATCCCATCTCACAGTTCCCCACACTTCATCTGTATAAACACAATGTGACTTACACAGCCCCCACTCCTACAGCCCCAGGAACCCTCTTGCCACCCACTAACTCATTTAAGTGCTCAGGCTGTCTGAAGCCAGGCCAGAGGTAGTTTGATCATGCTGATCCTATGGCCAGGTACTCTACACCACGCTACACACCCTCTCTGGGAAAGAGAGACACATGGCTGAGCATAGGGACAGACCTGGAGCAAACTGAACTACCAACACCCAGTCCCGGCACCTCACAGCAAACACCACCATGCCAGCACGCCTAGTGTCTTGACAGCACAGAGCAGAGTGCAAAGCTCAGGCCCATGCTCACTCAGCAGCTCCATGACAGAATTAGTCCCTAAAACTCAGAAAAGGCAATCTGGAGAGTGGGGTGTCGGTTGGTCAAAGTACTTCCCAGGTACTCAAATTAGTAATACAGATGGCAGATCTGGGTGCAATGTGTCACAAGCTGTACATCCTTCAGTAAAGTTTATAAAATCTGCACTGGGATAGGTGATTATAAACCAAAAAAGTCCCCTCCGTTATTCTCTGGGAAAGTAGCACTTGAAGTCATCATCTGACTTTCCAAACACTGAGTGTTTTTCAAAACCACACCCTCATCTCAATGACTTACACTATAAGAAGAAATAGGATTGGGGATTCCCAACAAATGCTAGTGAATTCACATAAAGGAACTGAGGATAGTCAAGTGCAAACAGAGGACAAAGGACCTAAAGAGCGTGTTTCTTCAACAGACACTAAGGCACAGTAGAGTACTTTTTCCCCTCCTTAAGTTTCTAGAAGCAACAGAAACCTCATAAATACCCTATAGAAGAAGTTTAGCATCAAGCATATTCTAATTCTGCCTTAATATTTCTCTTGTGAATTTTTTTCCAGTTTTAATTAAAAATAACAACACTTTATTCATTAGACAAAGATAACAAACCTGTAATTTTCACCAGAGTCAACAGCAAACTCAAATAAGTCAAGCAGCAGGAAATGCATAGTTTTTCCAGAATGAGACTTACTTGCAGACAAACTGCCCTCCAGCTCAGGCCAGATGGGACAGTAATGAACTAAGACTACAAGAGAAAGTGAAAGGATGGATGCCACCAGAGATTAGAAAAAAAGAGAAGGTCCTGGTGGACACCGTACCAGGTGGGTATCCCACTGGAAATATCTGTTCTTACATGTGGCTCTGTTAGACCCTGCTATACAACATTCCTTCTAGCAAGCAGTAGAAGATGCTTGAAGAAAGATCTGTCCTGGCCCAACGCTAAGAACAGAAGCAAGACTGAGGTGGGCCCCTACCTTGATTCAGAGACCAAGACACCCCGTTCCCTAGAGCTCTGCTCCTCTTCTTGCTCTATGCTGCCCACTTGGAAGCTAGCTGTCTTGGAGTGTGTACGGAAATGTTGGTGGCTCTCTCTGAATGAGCGGACATGGCTGCACACCGTCAGCAAGAAGTTGGTGATGTCAATCTCTTGGAGCAGCTCCTCACAGTAGTCCATGGCTGTAAGTAGGTCCTGGGAGCTGATGCTGTGTGACTGCTGAAGGCTCTTGAACAGCCCTACAGATCAAACACAGTGCTTGAGCACCCCACTGCAAGGGTGCGAGGCCATGGGAGTCAGGCAGTAGCCACATACAGATTTTCACTAAGTCCCAACACAGAGATGCAGGCAGCACAGGTGCTGGGAGACAAGACTCAGCTAGGATGCTTAATGCTACATGTTAGCCTGGGCTTGTGTCACGCCAGAGTGCCCTAGGAATCTGTCACCCTGAAGGTGAGAGGAAAAAGTCAAAGAAGGGACCACCCCCTCCACAGCACTCCACAGGTCCAGGAACAGCCTATGCAAGGCACACAGGGAAAGTGCAAAGGCATCTTTAAATCCCTCCTGGTTGCAGATCAGTCCCACAGCTCCTCCCCTTGCTCAGTGTAAGATCACAAGAAAAACAAGACATTGCTCTCTTAAAAGAAGATCTAGGGTCCAGCCCCAACCCCCACCCTACCTCAGCTCCCATCGCGCTGCTCCTCACCTTTCACATAGCACTGGTGGGAGTGCTCCTGCAGCAGCGTGCAGTAACTCACCAACTCCTTATGCTTGTGGTCTAGCCAAGCAGCAGCAGGAGGACGTTCCAGAGACTGGGACCTGGAAAAGAGGAGCCAGAGCCTTCAGCACCAATGAAGCACTTTTTAGACTATAAACAGCTCTGGCACCAGAAAAGCAGCCCTAGGGCATGTACAGGCAGTGGCTGCTGAAAGGCAGAGAGGCCAAGCCAAGAGAACAAGGCAGGGCTACAGCAAGCCTCTTGTCAAGGTTGGCATTACCTGAAAAAGATGTCCCGGGGAGGACGGTGTGCCCGAGGGCTGACAAGCTGCTCTCGTAACAGCTCCAAAGAGCAGCTGTAGATGTAAATGGGGCAGCGAAATCGGCGGCACTCGCCTAGCTCAGATTGCGAGTTCTGGCGACAGAAGGAGATATGTACATCTCTCCGCGAGGGGCCACCCTGTTCTCCAGGGTCACGGCTCACTTCTGCAAAAGAAACAATCCTGAGATAAAAGCCTTCGAAGGGCTCCTCATCCCTGGTCTGAGAGGTCACAGCAGCACCCACAGGTAGGCATTGGTTTTACAAGCTTCTCATCCCTCAAACCACAGGGCCCATTCTCTTCACCCAGCAGCCAACCACTCAGCCCAGTGCTTTGGCCTCACTGATCCCCTTCTTGGGCAGCCATGACTGTTCACCACCACCACCTTCTGCAGCAGCACAACCCTCCATCCTCATTGCAGGCCTGGCTGGCTGCACCAGGGGCTATGCAATCAAATCCTATATACCTCAAGACCTGCACCCTTCTCCCTAAGACAATGTGCTGCTGGTAGTGCCAGTCTGGATCACGACACAAGAGTCACTGACTTTCCAGCGCAGCCCAGTACTGCCATTCCTAGGATCCTCTATCTATCTGCAACCTCCTTGCCCACAGGGAGCCAGCCTTAGGCCATGGACACTCAGCTCACATTACACTCCCTCACCCGTCCATGAACATCATGAAAGCCAGCTGAGGCTTCACTGTGCTCCTTGTCCTGATCCTGACTCTGCTGATTGCCATGCAGGAGCTGACAGGCTGTAGCAGCCTGTTATTCCTCCTACCTCAGTCAGCCCACCAGTGTACTCAGGAATAGTAGGGATACCAATACTAATACTTCAGCAAGGTGCTGTCCTGAGGGCAGTACCGTGGGCTGGTGTTATGCTGAGGGTAGGTAATGGCACTGCAGCATCCCCTTCTTCAGCCTCAGCCCTGACTCGCTCTGCACAGACAGGTCCCAGGGTATCCTCTCCAGATCGACTCTCATCTTTTGGAGGTTTGTCCAACCCACAAGCCATCAGCTTCTGTACATCTGGAAGAAAACAAAATCATATCACCCTCTGTCCAGTGAGAACAGTTTAACCCCTCCATCTACATTCTCAAGAGGGCAGATGTCCCTGCTACCTCTGTGTGTGGGAACAGCTCCACAGAGTACTTCCAGCTGAGCCTAGCAGCCCTCAGCAGCTCAGTGGAAGCCAGACCAATGCCAATGTCTAGAAGCGGGGACTCTCCCAGACCACCCCATTAGCAGTCTCCTTACTCCATTCATTAACAACCCTACTGGGAAAACTGTCCAATGGTTGCAACCAGCAAATGACTCAAAGCCACATCCCCTGCCTGAAAACACTATATGGGCAGCACCATGCCCAAGGAGAGAAGAGCAAGACATTCAGCACTTTGCACTACTCTATTCCTGGCCATATGGTGCAAAAAGACTGGGTCTAGACTCCGCTGTTCAATTTTCTCTCCATCCTACCAGAGCTGATTCTGCTTTTGCTGTTTTCCTGAAAAGGTGCTTAGGACTGCTACCTCCTCTCGCTCCCCACAACAGGTAGCCTCACCTGAGAAGGTGGCTGGCAGGAAGGTCAGGAACACATGCTGCGGGTTGACCAGCTTGGCATAACATCGCCATTGTGGGGGAAAGGGCCCCGTCGTGTCACTCAGGGTCACGTCATCCTCAGGCAGCTCTGTGTTGCCGAGGCTCTGATGAAAGAGCAGAAGCTGGATAAGCTCATAGCATGTGGCACAGGCCTACCTTGAGGCAGGTAGCAACCACACAGCAAGTTCCTCCACGACTGCTGGTTGGCACAGCACTGAAATCACCCTGGCCACCCCCTGCACCATTCTGAGAGCAGCCTGGCTCCAGGAAACACTTTGCGAGCATTGCTGGGGCGAGTTCTGACCTCCAGGCAGTGATTGCTCATGGTTTCTGAGCAATCTGTGGCACAGCATCAGTGCTGCTGTAACAGGCTAGGCCCATGGTGAGTGCAACTATATCCGCACACCTACCAGATTCCTGCTTGACTTCAGCCACAGGCTACAGCTTAAACTGCTGCCAAACGTGGTGAAAACACCAGCCTTTCAATCTCTTCTCAACCCTTCTATTGATTTTCCAGCTCTTCAACAGCTGCTGCCTTGCCTTCAGAGGGGGGCTTAGGAGAAAGACAGCAGCGTAGCAGTACCTGCAGAGTACTTGTGGAGCCAGTCATATCCCTGGTGCCATTGCTGCCAACAAGATGATAGGATGCAGAAGCATCCTGCTGCTCCAGGGTCCCAGAGGCTTTCAGCATTTCTTCTGAAACAGAGCACAGAGAAACCAACCTGAGAAAGACCAGCTGAGGAAGAGACTTGAAGGCAAGGCTTCTGAAACACCCCAGCTCCCAGTGTCGCTTCTGCCTTGCTTCTGGCCCTTACCTCTGATCACAGGGAGTGTGAAGGGGGGTTGATGGCCATCACGATCCCGTTGCAGAACCTGCTCCATGAAAGCCACATGATCAGCATCAGCCATGGGGATCTCCCGGTCACTGAGGTCATGCTGCAGGCAGCCATGGAAGAGGTTTAGTAGCATTTCATTGGGCACAAACGAAGAGTCCTTGGTCACCTCCTCATTCTCTGCTCCAAAACAGAACCACGGCAGCTTCAGAGATGGCATCTCCACAGCCACCACCTGCCCAGGCCCCCAGGAGACAGCCTTTTGCAAAGTAACACTTCCACACAGCCCGGAGTTTCCCCCAGCACCACTGCAAGGCTGACTTGGAGGGTGTTGAGGAAGCCCTGGAGTTCCAGCATCATTAGCTACCCTGCACTGACTCACCCTGCTACTCTAACTGTTCTGGAGATGTTTGGGGCTACAGACAAGAAACCACCACCACAGAGCAACAGTCCAAGTTTAGTGTTTTCAAAAGGAACTCTTCTAAAACCATCCTCCCAAGAAAGACAGCAATATACCTGGACAGCCCTGGGGCTGCAGAGATGGGAAGAACAGCACTGAGCTACGGAAAGAGGCATGGCAGCTCTCACATGCCTGCTGCCCAGGGAGACAAACATGCAGAGCAGGGTGCCCATAGCCATGGAGAGAGGACAAGAGGAGGCAGGTGAAGAGGCACCTACCTTTTGTCAGCATTAGGAAGAACATTTCAACCTGCTGGCACCTGGGCAACAGCTTCATGAGGTTGAACTGGAATGGGATCTCATGCACTCGAAAACCAGCCCCCATGTCTGGATCTGCAACAAGAACTGGGAACGTAACATGCCTGTGGGCACCACATAGTCCTGCCTCCCAGGCCACCTCTGCACACATGGTGCTAGTGCTAGATGCAGTGCAGGTAGCACAAGCGAAGCTACACAGCAACACTACTCCAACTCCCTCTGCTTCGGAGAGCAGAGGGATACAAGGAATGAATGTGTGGAAAGGGCAAAGCCTGCTGGAGGCTGCAGCAGGTTGTCAGCTACCTACAGAGAGGTACCTCACTGTAAGAGTCCCCTGGGCTTATTGCCACCTTCATACAAGGAGGGGGTCGGGGAGCCACCACGAAGCCTTACACAGCTCAGGCCCAGAGCTGCCAGGGGACAAAAAACTGAACATCAGTGCTGCAGGTAACACTGCTGGAGAGCAATGACCACACTGGGAGCCAGAAGCAGCCTGAATTACCAGCGTAGTCAGGGACAAGGATCCTGCTGCTCTTGGGAGAGATGTCCCATTGGGCAGGCTCTGCACATCCCTACAGGTGTCTCCTATCCTCTTCCTCAGGAAGGAGTCTCTGCCCTCCAGGCCCTGAGCTTTCCTGGCCCTCTCCTCCTCCCACAGGGCCAGTGATATGATCCAGTAGGGTTCCCTCAGGCCCTGCACTCAGCCTTTGGGATGATCCCGGCTCCCTCAAACCCACCCAATATCTGCTGTGTTATTCACTGCAAGGCAAGTAAACAAAAGATCTAGGATGGGGTGAACTAGTGACAAGAAAGCAAAAATTGTGAGGTTGTGGAACAGATTGCCTGGCAAGGGTGAACCCCCACATACTCCTGGAGTTCTCTATGAACTATGTTAATCATGTCAGACCAGATACACAATGCTATCCTGAAGGAAGAGCACAGATCAGACCTCCTAAGGTCCACTTCCCTATCTTTGTGGGTGCCCTGCTTTCAGCTGGGATAGTTAATTGTCTTCCTAGTAGCTGGTATAGTGCTATGTTTTGAGTTTGGTATGAGAAGAATGTTGATAACACTGATGTTTTCAGTTGCTGCCAAGTCATGTTTAGTCGAAAGTCAAGGATTTTTCAGCTTCTCATGCCCAGCCAGCAAGAAGGCTGGAGGGGCACAAGAAGCTGGGAGGGGACGCAGCCAGGACAGCTGGCCCAAACTGGCCAAAGGGGTATTCCATCCATGTGATGTCATGTCTAGTATATAAACTGGGGGGGAATGGTGGGGCTCACTGCTCGGGGGCTAACTGGGCATCGGTTGGCAGGTGGTGAGCAATTGCATTGTACACCAATCCTTTTATTATTACTATTGTCATTTTATTAGTGTTATCATTATTAGTTTCTTCTTTTCTGTTCTGTTAAACTGTTCTTATCTCAACCCACAAGTTTTACTTTTTTTCCAATTCTCTCCCCCATCCCACTGGGTGCGGGTGGGGGAAGTGAGTGACTGGCTGCGTGGTGCTTAGTTGCTGGCTGGGGTTAAACCACAACAGTGGGCTAATGGAGCATTCGCAGAGGGTCCAGAGATGAACAGGTCCACCAGAAAGCAAGTGTCCCACAAACTGCTCTGGAAACCGTGTCTTATAACTGAGAACAGAGGAGCTCTTCCTTCACATCATTTACAACTTCTGTACAACCAGCTGCCCAGGCATACCCTGCCCATCACTGTATAGGTGAGCTCATCTTCCATCTGCTCCAGAAGTCAGCCCCTCTCACAGAGTTACAGAATGGTTGAGGTTGGAAAGGACCTCTGCAACCCCCCTACTCAAGCAGGGTCACCCAGTCACCTCTTCAGTCTGGGCAGGAAGCCTCAATCCTTTTTTGGCCTTCCCAGGACGAAGTCATTTCTCTGGCAGCTTAGCACAAGTGCCACAAAGTGACCCACAGCCATCGAAGTCTAGAAAGTCATTGTCAAAATACCTGTTCCACCTTCCAGAAACCTCTAACAGGTCTCTAGCTGCCTCTTGCTCCATCAAGCCTGCTAGGACATACATGCTGGACTCACCTTCAGTAGCTTTGTTGTCTGAAGGAGGGCAGACCCACTCCTTGTTCTGGCACAACTGGCTGATGTACTCGAAGGTCAGCATGGTGGCAATGCATGCAAGGTCCCGGGGATAGAGCTGCAATAAGCAGTCAAGGCTCAGCTGTATGCAGCAGAATTATTACCCCAAATGCAGTAGAAAACAGTCTAAAAGCAAGAGGAGGAAACACCCATAATCCCATCACCTGACTTGCCCTATTCTCACTCATTGCTCATTCCTTCACCACCAGCCCTTTAGCCTCTTTTTGCCTTGTTCAGAAGGTACATTGGTAGTACTGCCTGCAATCCTTGCTCTGGTCCAGCTTGCTCCCCTCCAGTGGAATGGCTCTTAAAGTAATTTGTATTCTCCCACCTATCCCAGAGCAGCATTGCATCCACTGCCTTGCAATCCAGAAACCTTTCCTGTCCAGTAGTCCAGTTCCTCTTGTAGAAATCTCAGGCTCTTTTAACAGCATTCCCATCTCTTCTGGCCCTCAATAATCCACCTGCAGTGTTGCAGTGCACTTGCAATAAACCTTTCTCCCTCCACAAAAGAGCCCATGCCCCTACCCCTTCAGGGACTCACTGCTTTAGGTATTTTCTGGTAGGGCAAGCCATGGAGGTGCTTCCAATTCTCAGCAGTACTGTGGACATGGCCGCTCTGTGGCTCTACCCAGCATTCAGTGACCAGGTTCAGTTCTGTGTCCACCTCGATGGCCTCTACCTCCGTATCATTGTCATCATCTGTGGAAAAGCTGGAGGAAAGACATAAAGCAAGTCCTGCGAGATGGCACAGAGCCAGCAGCCCAATGCAGCTCCTCTCAGAGCTGTGAAAGCAGCCACACAAACCCTAGGTTTGCAGGCAAAACCCCAGCTAATTGGCGATCAATCCACGACAGGTAGTTGTCTGTAGCAGATGATGGAGGACTCCCTCCTTCCCACACTGCCTACAAAGGGCAAGTCTGCAGCTGTGACTCCGCTGCTAGCCCTCCCCAGGAGCAGGGCAACAGCCTCACCTGTCCTTGGTGGAGGTGGAGTGGGGTGGGAAAAGGATGTATTGGACGACACAGGTGTGCTTCTCCCTGCCACTGCTGCTCTCACTGGAGCCATCAATCTGGAGGGGAGACACTGCGTAAGCCTGGCCAGGAGCAACAGCCCACACCTACCCAGTGCCCCCCTACTACACAACACAGCCCCATCACCCAGCACCACCAGCAGCAGTGGAGAGAGGGAGCCTGTCCCAGCCCCAAGAACTCCTCCAGCACAGCATGTCCCTACCAGCAAAGCAGCTGTCTAACTGCAGAGGATGACAGGAAAATGCCAAACCCACAAGCTGCTTTACTTCAGGGGAGGAGTCGGGTCTCCCTGTACATGTCAAGGGTATGTGCCAGAAGCAGATGGGAAATCCCATCACAGGAAGGTGAATCCACCTCAGAAGAAGCAATGAAGGATTGTGTCCACACTGCAGCACCCAGGCTCACCTGTATGGGCAGCTCCAGTACCATGTTGATAATTCCATCCCCGCTGGATGCAAAGTGGAAACCCTCTGACAGACGAACCCTGGCAACAGAGAGGCAGTCAGACATGGACGACTTCTCTACCCGTACTACAAGCCTTAAATACAAGAATGACTATACCCTTCACCCCATAACACCTTCCTTCCCAAGACAGGGAGCTACACACAGAGAATGCGGAGATGTGACACTTTGGACAGGACAGCCTGTGTGAAAATCAGCATACTCGGGGCACAGCAACACCTCTTGCCCTTTTGTATGTTTTCCAGGACTCTTCCTCAACTGCAGCTGCCGAACTGGGTAAACCACTGGCCCAAGTACCTCTAGAAGCTGTGTACAGGACCAAAACCCTCTGCACAGCAGCTTCAACTGTTGCCTATAATAAGGCTTGAGATCCACCCTGCTTTCTCTGCATCCCCATGATTAGCTGGAGAAAGCACCCCCATTAAGATGTGCAACTTACTCAGTGAGTGTGGAAAGGAGCTGGGCTACAGCGGTGATGGGCACAGCTGGTGCCAGCCCTGACTGGACACTCCAGATCCAACGCTGATGATAGAAGTAGCGGGACAGCGAGGCCAGGGTGGAAGAGGCAGTACGATTGGCCACCATAGTGAGTGGGCCAGACACTGGGGGATGCTCCAGGTTGAGAATGAAGGGAGCTCGATAGTCAGAAGGCAGCTTCTCATACCTAGGAAAGGGCAGAAGTGTGGCTCGCTGAGGTGGAAAGAATGCTCTGCTCGGGACCAGAGCTGTCTGGATTCACAGACTGCTTGCTGGGCCCAGGACAGAGCCCTCCAGCAGCAGACCATGGCTAGCCCAGCATAGGATCCTGCTCAGACAACAGTAAGTAAATTTACTTCTGCATCATATTAGTTAGGAGTAACAAATCTGGAGGGCTGGAGCACCTCTCCTGTGAAGACAGGCTGAGACAGTTGGGGTTGTTCAGCCTGGAGAAGAGAAAGCTCTGGGGAGACCTTATAGAAGCCTTCCAATACCTGACGGGGGCCTGTGAGAAAGTTGGAGAGGGACTTTTTACAAGGGCATGTGGTGATAGGACAAGGGGTAATGGCTTTAAACTGAAAGAGGGTAGATTTAGATGTAAAGAAGTTCTTCACTGTGACGGTAGTGAGGCACTGGAACAGGCTGCCCAGAGAGGTTGTGGATGCCCCATTCCTGGAAGTGTTCAAGGCCAGGTTGGATGGAGCTTTGAGCAACCTGGTCTAGTGGAAGGTGTCCCTGCCCATGGCAGGGGGGTTGGAACTAGATGATCTTTAAGGTCCCTTCCAACCCAAACCATTCTATGATTCTCTGATGAAATCTGCCTGTCCAGCAAGGCCCCCTGCTGCAAGTCACAGCCCTCCCAGACTACAGCTGCCATTCCCAGCCACGCAACCCAAACCCACCCCGATAAGCACCACCTTCACAGTACTGGCATCCTGCAACTGGCAGCACCATCCCCAGACCCTCCTCTCTCCCACTTCCCAGGGCAAGGAGGCTGTGCTGATGGCCTGGATCTCCACCACTACCTGATGAGTAGCTTCTCCAAAGGTTTGTGCAGCACAACGAGGCAGGGTCTGTCTGAGAGGGCTGACTGGGCCCCAGCCACAGGTGGAGACTTGGAGGGAGAACTACTGCCAAACATTTTCCTCTTTGCTTTTGGAGTTGCCTCCTTGCTCTGGACCCTGTGGGGAAAGCGCAGCTGCAAGATTCGGTCCCGTAACTCCTCCACTATCTGTCATGGTAAAAGCAAAAGGTAAACGTGACCACCTTTGTCTGGAGACATAAGCTACTCAAAGTATGTTTCCAGAACAAGAGCCTGACTAAAAGGAATAGAACACTCCTTGAATATACAGATGAGCAGGAGTGAAAGGTAATTTTACCTCTGAGGCACTAGCAAGACCAAGATCAAGATAGCTCTTAGGTCCACATTTTAACAACTACAAATACCTTTAAAAGCAAAAGAAAGGTCCAAAAAACCCCAAAGATGGTTTCAAGGCTGAAGAAATAATTTTCCATAACTTTGATGAAAAAAACAAATTAATTGCATGCCAACTCCTTCACAGAAGCAGTCTGAGTAGCTGCCCTTATTCCTCCACTCCTCCTCCCCTCAACAGCCTACAGTAAATGTAAACTAGTACATGTAAGACAGAGCCAGACTGTTCCCACAGCTGATGTGTTCCCCTACTCTCACGTTCATGTGAGAAACGTTTATGGTAAAAGGTTTCAAGAACTTAGGTTATTTTTTAGGCTAATTTTTTCCAAGATACTTTCAAAACAACTTCCTGATTACTCCTTTTAGCAGCTATGACTATGATTCTACCCACAGCAGCATCTGATCCCCACAATGCCCACTGTTTTCTTTGAAATTTCCATGGTTAAGTTTCTTTTCATGACCTTTGTTCAACTGGTTTTAATTTCCATTACCATTGTAGGAAAACAGGAGAACAGCAGCTCTCCATCCCTCCTCAACACTAATTATTTCAGCAACTTTCCCCATCATTATTATGTCTTTTTCAAGGAAAGGAGTGTCCCCAAACCCAAACATTAAGCAGAGCTCTTTTCTGCACTATGATGCCACTTGGGTCCACTTTGTGGTTTCATACTGACAACACAATCACTGATGGTGTTCAAGCTCCCAAATCCAAGGGGCACTATTTCGCAGTTATCAGTACTATCTTCCAGCCACTATCGTGCTGCTTAGCTGTCCACAAAGCACATAGGTTGAAAGGGCAGAGAAAAACCTAATAGCTTTGTGCCACCTGCAGATTTTCCCAGCTCACTACCTGCTACCTATCTGCAGATGAGTTCCCTACTCTTTGACTAATAAAAAGATTGGGAAAACCACAAACAGCTTCTGCTTTGATGAGAGCAGAGCACTTCTTCCATTTCCTTTCCTTGTTACCTAAGGCAGTTTCTGTTTTATGACACTCCATTTCTATTCCAGTTTTACAGTTGTGCTCTATATGGAGTCTCACCAAAAGCCTTCTGAAAGTCAGACTGTATCAGGTGCTTTCTTTCCCTTAAACACCAGAAATTTGCATAGCTCAACACAAAACCACCTTCCCCTTAAACAAGGCGGGCTAAGTTCTACTGCAATCTTCCACACTGGGTAACTAATCAGCCCTATGGCAGGAGAAAAAAAAAAAAAGATTGTGCATGATACAATTTATGATCTACATACATCTCCTGCTGCAATGATCTGGAGCTTTCCCAGAGCTGCAGGGTACAGTGCCTGTCTCACACCTACTTCATGAGACAGGTATTAACTGACACCTGCCAGAGGGAACTCCTTCAAAAAACCTGTCACTTGACATTACCAGCCCACATGTTGGCCCAGCAACCAGTAGCCAAAGCCTGAATCCCCTGAAGACACAAAAGGCCAGATCCTCCAGAGTGCCAGACATTTAGTGTTATGTGCGTTCATTATCTCAGAAAGAGATGGTCCTTCCCATATTTGTCAGCTTCTCCTCAGACTAATCTAACACTAAAGCTAAGTGATACAAACCAAAGATTTCTTTCATGAAGACAAAAGATCAAGGTTTAATGATAAACCTCTTGTTTATAAGAAAAGGTTCACACAGCTTAATAGGAGGACATCTTTCTCATACTTACTGTTTTACCTAGGAACACTTACACTCGTCTCAGCCATTTTAACTGGAAAAACAGTTCACACAGTAACCCCACCTTTTGCATCTGACTAGGGCAGCCCATTTATTTTGATACAAAGAGGTTATTAAAAGTCTATCTAGCAGACTTGCATCTCTCTAAAACATTTTCTAGGTACTACATTTTCTTCTCTCCCTGCACTGCTCATGCGGGGCATTGTTTACATTTTAACTAACTCCTCCTTGCCCAAATGATACAATATACATATGCAGTTCACCACCTACTGAAGCAGATAGCCTAGAGAACATGTAGTACATCCATCACAGAGGTCTTTACAGATGAGTCAGACAAGTACCTGCTGTTCCTGACAGACAGTATTGATTGTGCTTTGGTCAAAAGGATAGACTAGATAACCTTTGAGTCATTTCAAGCCCCACAGTTGAATTAAGCAGTGGGAAAAACATGCATGTGACCAGCTGTTCTATTGATCTTAGAGTCTTTGGGTTTAGATCTTTCACAGACTTAACACAGAAAGCTTTGTCCAAACTGTCCCTTTCTGTTACAGTAAATTCACACCCATCTAAGCCTTAATATAGTAGTTAGTTATTAGAGGATACCTGCCCACGATGTTGCCTGTGACCTACCCACCACTTCTTGCTCTGCTCCTACCCCAGGAAGCAGCCAGCCAGCTCTCACCTTGTTCCTGGCCTGGGCAGGTGTGCCAATGGGGAACCCCAGCCGGAGAACCATGCAGGGAGCTTTGGAGATGATCCGCACCACATAAAACGAGGAAGGTGTGGGATCTTCAGAGCTACGGAGGAGGGATTAAGACAGGGCTGAAATAGCACGGATCTTCCTGCTCTGTCATGTCAGACCAAGTGGAGGCCTGCTCCACCAAGCTCAACAGCCCACACAACTGGGCAGCAACACGTGTCAGTTCTAGCATGCAGAAACCCCCCAGCTGGCTTCCCTCTCCCTCTAGGCTGCAGTGGCAGCAGTTCAGAATACGCAGGGTTTCACACCCGCTTGTCTTGCTCTTATCATCTCCTCTAGACATCTCCTTCTGGCCCATCACAGTCTACTGGTCTAACTGGGTCTTTGTTCTGGCTGTATGCCCAATTCCCCACACAGGACTGCTTCAGAGCCACTCACCCATGTATTAGTTTGACGTAAGAGTAGCCCTCCACCAGCACAAAGCTGCTCCAGTCCCGCAGCAAGGAGGTGAGCGCTGAGTGAGAGATGCGGCACTGGATGGTGCTGTAGCGGCCATTGTTGCCCGGCGTGTGCAGGTGCTTGGGCACAGGCCTGCAGAGTGTGGCAGAAAGTAATTTAAAAACCAGTTTCTCTTCTTCCCAGACTTTGCTACATCCATTCCAACTCCTTCTCTGACTGGTACATCAGCCTTCTTCCTCCACAGCAGCCAATATTCAAGCACCTCGCCTGCCTGTGCCTGTCAGCAACAGCCACGCTCCCTGAGCGCACAGGGATCCTGCTCTCCACCTTGCATTGTTTCTATCTCCCTCCATGCAACATGTGGCTATTATTCACATAACTCTGCAACTAGGACCAGCCTCAGGAACGCAATGCTTTTGGGAAAGATGTTTTCCAGCAGCAAACAAAAACGTGTGGGATAGCTCCAATTGGATGGTCCACACCCCCTGCAATCAGGAAATCCAAACCCAGGAGGGACTTGAGAAAAAATTTATGCTCCTGAGAACAGTCCCCCTCTTGACAAAGATGGCTTCCCAACCCACAGTCCCTCTCAGATAAATGAGCCTTCACCATCCACCAGGTCCCAATCGTGATGCCCTTCCCTTGGCCATAGGCACCTTCAAGACAGCTGCAGCTCTGCAACCAGACTGAACTGGGCGCCCTGCTTTCCCAGGCTGGCCCACACTGTGCACGTGAGCTCAGCCCTGCCAGTTACATACGTGTCATGCTCCAGAAGGAGGACTATACGATGCATGTGCAGCCACCTCTGCCAGAAGTTGGCATCCATGGAAAGGATAGGCTTCCAGTAGGAGGCAAACTGGGAATGGCTTGAGTCAGACCCACTGTGCTGCAGGGACAGCACCTGAGAAAATGACAGGGCAGTATCAGCAGGAAACTGGTTCCACCCAGAAAGAGCAGGAATTTCTCTAGCGGCTGAGCTGTGTAGGCCTAAAAGGCTAGCTGCATCCCTAGCTTTTGGTAACTGCCTCTAAGCAGAATAACTAAGTACGTTCACATTGAAACAGGCAGTACAATGTAAGCAAAAATAAATTAGGTTCCTGAAATGTCAAGTTAATTAGGAATTTAACTACTTAGCATCAAGCAAATCAACCATGGAAAAGATGGCATATGTAATGGTGTGCTTTCTGATTGAGAGGGGGATATATGGCTTGTGTCAGCAGAGCAATTAAACACAGAGATAACTTGTCTGAGAGTGCTCATACAAGTAGGGTACCAGCAATGGGTGGCATTGGGCAACTCTAACATGTTTGTACGGTAACACTGTGATTCCACCGACTATAGCAACTCTGGTGACACACAAATAAAGTGGTGGTTAGCCATAAGATGGGATGCTCCAGATATACTGTGGGATATACAACCCTACATAGTGAAAATTTACTAGGCAAACCTAAAGAAGTGAAGGGCTTAAGCAATAAATTTAAAGGGATAGTTCTCTTAAAGCTCCCCTAGCTTTGATATCTGCTAGTCATCTGCTACCAATGACAAGGACACTGCTAGCAGGGAACAGATAATATGCTAGCACTTCTGCTCAGTGAGCTTCAATGAGTTTGAATTTTGCAGTGGAAACGATTTGCTTATATTTTGTTTAGTTTCTGCTGTGCAGATGACAAGTATCTCTCTTGCACCTTCCACATGAGTGCTCAGAACAATGAGTCTATTAAACAACTGTTCAGCACATCCTGTATCTTCACTTGACAGTGCTGAGCTACATCACCAGGACACAAGACTGCCAGCAGCAACTCCACACATATGAGATATTCACTGAACAAGCATGGCAAAAATAAGCATGTCAGCCTCCCCACTGGTCTCACACATTACATCACTACAGGACAAGGCTTCACAGCACACTTAGGAGACTTGCTGTGGGGCTCAGAGGTGTAGCTGCAGCAATAAAGACATTGGGTGATGTCTCAGAGGGGAAAAAGTATGGGATGGAATGTTCACAGGCACTGCATTGCACCTGAACTCTGTTACTGAGCAGGATAAAGAGCAAAAGATGAAGCCTGAGAGTTACAGAAGATCTTGGCTGCCTGTTGGTATTCAGCATTCCCTGGTGCAAGACAGAATAGTTAGAAGGGACATCCTAACCCCATGTTAAATAGGAGAGGGAACATACCGGAGTGGTGGAGCCTGGGGGGATGTAGAAGAGGGGCACCCCATTCTTGGTGCTCTCAGGAATGGTGAAGTGTTCTGGCACTGTGTCAAAAGACTGCAGATGAACCAACATCTGATCTGTCTGATTGATGCTGAAAGAGAAGAGGTAGTTAGCCACAAAAGCCCACGCTCTCCCCTTTGCTGCCCCAGTCAGCCCAGTGCCTCCACACACAGCACTCCTGATGTTCTGGGAGCCCATCTACACCAACATAGCTTTCTAGGGCCAAGCTGGGGTTCAATGCCTGATCGCAAAGAGCATGTTAAGAGAACTCTAGAGTAACAGCCTAATATATAAGGAGGATGATTAGAGTTGGGAATGAAGTGCTAGAAAAGGCATCTGCCGAGTAGCAGGGAGTAACAGGCCAGTAACACTGGCCAGGAAATGGTTATAACCCACAAGCCCTTCAGGCCTAGAGACATGAGGTGTTCCTAGTGTGACCATGCAGCACAGCGGCAAGGCTGTGCTGTAAGAACACACCACCTCCATGGGATGGCAGTCAGAGTTAAGGTATGCATCACAGGATCAGGACTGAGGGGCAGCAATACCTTCACCATGAAGCAATCTTACAGGTCATAGGCCAGTTCGAGTCTTTTTCTTGGCTAGACAGCAAAGCTGTCGCCAGTCATGCCTCCTCCTCCAAGCACATTCCTTTGGGACCCTGGGTTGGGATGGCCACCTGCATAACCCATGCCCCAGCATGCCAAGGAAGGAATTTCTTGGTTATATCTGACACTGGAAATTGCTGGGGGGTAGTCTGGCTCACCTCTGCAAGGTGTTCCAGAAGCGCCGGATGACTGTAGTGCGGTACAGACTGGTGATAGGCTTCCTCATGGTGCAACTGATGTCATGCAAGATGTCATAGCTTCCCTCCATCGTCACCTCCACCCATGTGCTGCGCTTTGATGGGTCCAGGGGCCAGGGTGTCACAGCTAAGTACTCTATCCTCATGTTATGCTTCCAAAGCAGCACTAGTTTCACCTCCAGCTGAGACCCACCTGCATGGGAGCACAGGAATAAGTTCAAGTGCTTGTTTGATACACATCTGAGCTTTCTCTCTCACCAGGGACTCCCCAGAACTGTAAGATTGTTTGATTGCTATGAGGAGGACAAAGTAACAACTGTTTGCTCTAGCTGAAGCCATTCTCTCTCCAACACAGGGAGGCTTTGCTTACACAGTAGCATTTGGTGAACAGTTCTTTAAATGCACATGTAGTATCTATACTAGAGAAGGCAACTGAAACTTGGAGGAGGTGCTGACATTTGCAATGGGCTCTCTTCTTCACAGCCTCACCTTTGTTTCCAAGAGAACTTGCTTTGCACAGATGAGCAGGGCCTCTAAGCCATGAAGTTTTCTCATCTGCACTCTGTAGAGTTAATCTATCCCATTGCAGAAACATAGACATTTGGACGTGATGGGTCCAGATCATAAACAAACTGGAAAGTGAAGCCCAATTCTTGAACTGAACTTCATGTTCTTCCTGCACAGAGTATTTAATGCAATCTAGAACTTCAAGCATCAAAAGCTTCTCACCATGCTTACTCTCTTCTCCTCCCAAAGTTAAGAATGAATATTCACCCATTCTTCAAACTGTACTTTTTTACCTTTTTCTTTAAGCAAGCCATTGCATCTCTAGCAAGATTAACACAAACATCTGACAGCAAGCCTCACTGAGCCAGAAGAGCAGAAAACTGTCACACTCCTGCTGACTGTGCATGTGTATTTGTACCAAAACAACCCAGAGAAACACATGACTTTCTATAACAGTGCCACACTGCTATTTCAACTGCTCAGTCATCTATTCTGATGTCTAGCCTGCTCTATAGTTCGCCGGACTTGCAGCATTTGTGAGATAAGTGATTGGATGTGCTGGAAACCATCCGAACAGGTCATCAGCCTGGATCCTATGTTTTCTGCAGAGTTGCATTTGCTGCTGCCATAGGCACATCGTGCCATCCCCTTCACAGGCTGATTACACTCCCTTTTAAAGCCATCTTGCTTTTTGCTCCCATGGTCTCTGCTGGGAGGCTCCCTCAGAGTACTCTTCCCCTGTCAACATTTGGAAGAAACCTTCCAGAGTACGTGCCAAATTCATGCTCGGCTGTTCTTTTGATTAAATTATTTTTCTTCTGAGAAGCTTCATTTCCATAACATTGACAAGGAGTGTGCACTAGGGGAAGAAATCCCTTCCTAGTTTCAACTGTTACTGTACAGGTTAAACCAAGCCATGGCCATCAGCCTACGACAGAATATCCATTCCCCTTAACAGTCCCAGACCTTCCTGCACCTCAAGAATTCATCTTTCCTGAACAAAGAATCAAAGGCGTATACAATATTTCACCTGTATTTCATCTGAGGGATTACTAGGATTTTACTTAAGGTCACTAATATTTTCCACAATGGGTGCTCTGCGTTACTATAAATACATTTGCCAGGGTTGTACCATCTGTTGTTTCCACACAAAGATTGTCTAGTTTATCAGAAAGCAAGAATTTATAAATTTGCCTCTTTCCATTTCATACTGTCATGTCACTCTTATTGCTTTAGTGCTCATCCACTGCTTCCTGCACAGTATTTTGGTTCTCATAAAGCCTTTCTACTCCTTCAACAGCAAACATGATAAGTAAATTCCTACATTTTTTGCCTACATCATTAATGAAAATATTTCCTATTTCCACCTGTGTTTCCATTAGTCATCCTAGCTTCACTCCTACAATCTAACACAAGCAAAACTAAAAACACAGGCAAAATATTTGCTTAGTTTGAAGTCATACCTAGATGAATCTTTAGCTTGTCCTTACTGCAAAGCAATCTATTTCTGGTTCTTGACTTTATAGCTCATAAAAGTTTTTGATGCTTTGATTTCTTTCATAAAGTCCAGCTCTGGTTTTTAGAAAACTCACTTCATCTTCCCAGTTTCTGACACTGAGAACAGCCATTCTCATTAGCCACCTCATGCCTAGCTATTTTTGGTGCTGTATTGATTCACAGGGGAAGATGAGGTTTTGAAAAATGTCCTCCAGGCTCTCCTCAACACACAGCAACACGAAATGGTCAGTGAGAATTCTTGTTAGAGGGCAATCCTCTAATATTGTCCCAGAAAGAAACAGGAGAGGAGCTAAGCTCCATTATACATCACAGCCCTATAGCTGCTCAGACACAGCTGCTCTCCCTTCCATACCTTCTAATCCTCCCCCTTCTGCAAGCACTTCTGCATTCCTAACTAACCATAGTAGCCTTCTAAATGCCTAAATATCTAAAATCAAATAGTGAGGGTAACCAGAGCACTTATAAATATCACAAACAATCTCTCCAGGCAACTGTGAACACAAAGCTAGCTATTTATTCTATTTTGCCTTTGGCAAAGTGAAGTAGAAAAGCGACAGTGTCAAAGTCCACAACTGCACTCTTTCCTTTTGCTTCACAGCCAGCTGGCTCCTTAGCAGCTTTAGTTTGCAAGTTTTGGCAAAAGCTTTTGGCAATCCAGGTTAATTAAGTGTTCTTTGTTATACACTTCTCTACAGAATGACCCAGAGAGCCCCAATTAGCCAAACACACTCTTCCTTAGCAGAGGCAGTGCTGAATGTCTAAATGCCTTGATCTTTTGTAAATTCTGCTTTAAGATGTTAGTTCAACAATTTTTCTGATCACAGCCAGCAACTCCCCAGAGCATTTAGCCTTTCCAAAGTATAAGTACCATTATCTGCTACTATTCTGAAGGCTGACTATTTTTGATAGATCAGACATTTAATTTTTAAATTCCTTCTGAAAAAACTTCATCAAAATACACAGAAAGCATTTCTGGCTCAGGGAGCCCCTGAGCTGCAAAGAGCTAGAGAATGCTCAAAGGGAAGAAACAAGGAAAGGAGAAAGGAGGTATCATGTACATTTACCCTATTCTTACTCCTCCCTGTGCACCTGCCTATAGCTATTCACCACAGAAGGTAACTCTGATCCAGCGCAGCTGCTCTTCCGCTCTCTGCTCTTGTTAAAATGGAAGACCAATCCATTTAGCATTCCAAGGGCTAAAAGGCAGCAGGAAGATACCTAGAGGGCATGGTGGACATGTGGTGATATTTCTGATACACTCCTCCAGAGTCCGGGAATTTGCTGCTTTATGATACCCTGAGCCAGAGGTTGTAGCTATACCTTTGTACAAAAAGGTACAATGTGAACTTGTCTGATTGCTTTCTGAACGATTCACACCTGCTACCTCTTCCAGCATTTCTATACAGGGCTTCACAGTCACCAAAAGCATTTCACTATTGCTGCCAGATTAAAGAAAGGCTCTTTTTCCAGTGCTGTCCAAGCTGTAAGTGAACTGGCACAGAAGGATAAAAGACACAATACTGAGTCCAGCTTGGACGGGAACTGACTTGTCTAGGAATGTCTAAGAAACAGTCTGACAAGGAGAGTGCAATGGACTTAACCTGCCTGGATTTAAGGGAAGTATCTCATGCCACACCTACAGGAGATTAGTGAAAGCAATCTGCAGACATTACTAGAAGAGCTGTCTCAACGGGAAACCTTAGCAGATTCTTACTTTTAATAGGAAACTCCTGAAACAAGAAATTGGGGATATTCCTGGAAGACCAACTCTAGAAATTATCCCATCTAATAAGATTGTTAGCAACCTTCCCAAAAAAAGCTGGTTTAGATCCATGCAGTTTGTACCAAGCATCAAGCCAAAAGAACTGCAATTCCCAGTCATTACACAGGAATAGTGAGCTAAACTGAGATGAACTTAAGAGTACTATTATGTGAAGAATAGCACATTTAGGGACTACTAAACAAACAAACAAAGACCAATAAAACACCCCTAAGGACTCATCAGCTGGAAGCAAAGGTGCGTGAAAGATGCAGGGATTTCTGCACTAACAATGCAATGCAAGCATGGAGAAAGCTCATGTGATTCCTGGTCTATCAGATATGGTATTTAACTTCAGAAGCAGGGAATTATTAGCATTACTGAACAAGGCACCGACAACACCACATTTGCAACACTTATCAACTGTTTCAAGAAATACGAGACCAAACTGTGAAAAGCGAACAACTGAGAGGAAAAAAAAAGTGCCATTAAGATGAATAAACAGAATATAAAGCCTGCCCTCACAAAAGGAGGCTGAAACATTGGCTTGCTTAACCTGCCAAAAGGGAGGTTACAGGGAGAAAGGCATTGTTCTTAAATATGTTTGTGCAATGCCAGAGAAGGAGGATAAACTTAAGGATAATAAAGTCACAGAGGTCTAATTTGGTCTGAGTGAGTTTAGAAAGGAAGCTAGAGAAAGAGTATTGAAGCTCTGGGACAATCTTCCAAACAGAGCAGTAACATAAGATACTTCAATGGTTTTAAGGCAGACCACAGTAAATTCATAGTAAACATCATATGGCAAGTTTGGAATGATTTTGGAGTTATATCACAGACTTTGATTTTCTGATATAAAACATTCTGTGTGCTAATGTCCCCAAAAGAATAGTGAAGACACTGGATCGCCATGTGTTGTACACAGTTACATTGTGGTTTTAGAATCCCATACTCCAGGCTTTCTGCCAATCATTTTGATGGTCAAGAATAATTTCTTCTCTTGCTTGCAATTCATAACTTGCATTGGGATTTTTTTAACCTCCCCTTCAGTTAAAGCACTACCACTAGTCACAGCTGGAGATGGAAAGTTAGGTACGGGTTACTGGCACTCCTTGGGGTACTCAAACCCCTCAAGGTCCCTAGTCAGCAGCTAGTTCCCACGCTCCTAGTGCCATAATCTCTAGCAATTCAGATGAGAGAACAGGACCACTGGATGGTTTTATGTTCTTCTAGTATTGGTCATGGTCCTGACTGATCTGGCATTTTCACCTAACAATATCCTCGTTTCCCCCAGTTTCTTCCTTTGGAAGACTGCAGTTTGGAGGCATTAAATCTGTTGTACCAAAGGGCTCAACTTTGTGTTAGTATTTTGGAGTGCATCTGACAAGGGACTAGAAAGGGATGAAAAAAGGAGAAATATAGAGGAAATCCCAGAAAACTGCAAAACCCCAAGTTCTGTCACTAGTTCCCTGCAATTATGGGAACTCATTTCCAAGATACAGAGGGTCACAGCCTGTCTGTCCCTCCCCAGGCACTTACAGCCACAGAGGATGAGCCTGCCAAGTGCACTACTGCACAATACCAGACAGTCCTGCATCAGGAAATTATTCACGAAAACAAACTTATTTGGAGAAAATGGCTCTGTCCTCCACATTAACAGCCACTCTGCTGAGATGGCAGACCCTGCACTTTCCTCTAAACAGTTGAGAACAGAATCCTATCTGAGCCTCCAGCCCCCAACGCAGTACAGTCACCTTTCGTAATGTTGACCTCACGGATGCTGTAGCCCTCGCGCAGCCGGACTGAGACAATGCTCACGAGGTCAGCATGCACCTCCTTCTCAGTGTGCTTCTTCCTCCTCATCGCCAGAGCAGGGTTGCTGCTTGCAGACACCAGATGCTCATTGAACAGTCTGTGCTGGGACACTGCAAATGGCAGAGATGGGGTTTGTGAGGGATCAACTCCCCTGCTCCTCATACTAGAGCAACAGCCCTCCCAAAGTGCTTTACAAAAGCTGCCAGGAACACTCGCTGGCCTGAAGAACAGTACATCCTCCAAGCACCACTTACACCCACTCCTGATTCTGCAACGCAGCAAACAGGTCCACTAGCCTCATCAAGAGGCCTGGAAGAGGGGCAGGGTGGGGTGCCAAGCCTTGCTTCCTCTGGGACAGCCCTTGTGACAAGGCGTGCACAGGAGTTACACATTTAACCTAGACAGGCAGAAACTGTACAGCTGTTGCAACAGTTGCACAGCAAGCTTTTGGGCTTTACTGCTTTCCCTGGAAAACCTTGAATTCCCAGGTGCTTTCTAAAAGGTATCAGGATGTGGAAGACTTGAGTTTAAACCACTAATACCTGATCTTTTTAAGATTCAACATTTCCAAGTCCCAGGCCAGCTCTCTTCAAACTTGTCACTGTATGTGGCTTCTGCTGCCAAGTTACAGAAAGCGCAGATGGCATCAGCTTATCGCCAGGGTATGAAAGGGTGTTGCCATGTTTTACTCGTAACTAATCTCTCCTGGCATACTCTCAGATACTAACATTCACAAAAGAAGAACAACCAAGAGAGGCATTTGGGACGGTTGTCAGGGGTCTAGTTTTTCAATCCAAACTGCCATCTGCAAGCCCAATTACAACAAGCTCTCCAGAACGTCCCCATCTGCAAGCTAGCCAGTGTGCAGGAAAGGTCGGACGAGAGCTTCTCACCCCCTCCAAGTTCCAACACAGCAGGCCTAACTGCAGTTTGCTGAGTGAAGTCCACAGAAAGGGGAACGGAGCAAAACGGGACATTAGTTTTCCCCGATCCACCCAATTCCTGGAACCAGGCGGGGAGTCACAGATGAGGCTGCACAGCTCAATTGTGCCCAGAGACTACAAAGAGGCATGGCCCGGAGGGGACAAGGGACAGCATCAGCATAACCAAGCCTGGGGGAGTCACCCCAAAGACAGGTGCTGTAAGACATCCATCTGCTGTAAGGAGGACATGCACATTCCTCACCGCAGTAGTATTCTGGATTCAGGGACTCCCCAGTACGCAGAAAGGAGTATAGCAGAAATGCCTTGTGATACACATTCAGATCCAGGCTCAGAGGATCCAGCTCAGGGCATGTGGAGAGGTAAGCACCAAAAGTAGCCATGGCAATGAATTTCATCAGTTCCACATTGGGAACGTGGCCAAAGCTGCAATCGTACGAGTAGACACCGCCCACCTATGGGATGGATAAAGAAGACACTTGAGAGAATACAGCACTGCTGAGGACAAGGCAGAGGATTGGTAAAGGCCTCAAACAGGCAGCAAAGCCCCCTCTTCCCCTCTGGAGGTCAACGCCACCGACAGCAATGCACCTTCCTCCCTCTGGCAGGCAGCAGCCCCCACACTCGCTGCTAATGGCAGACATACCTGTACAAAGGAGCAGGCCACTGTGCCACTGCGGAGCTGGTTGAGTAAAGTCTCGCACACAGCCACATCAGGGACACTAGTCACACCATCCGTAATTATTATTATACCTGTAAATAAGGCAGTACCTTAGTGCACCTTCCATCTTAACCAGCTACCACCCTCCCAGTATATCCACCAGAGTTAAAATTTAGGCAGGGCAAAAGTAGAAAGGAAAATCCTGAGGTTGATTTAGAGCTTTCAAGGTGCTCTGGAGCTGGCAAACTTCCCAACTAGGTACAGCAAAACACTCAGGCAGGGCACAGCTCTGCACACCCTGGGTTGACCCGAGCAACAGTCACAGCTGTGCTTCCTCACAGACTCCCTAACACTGACACATGGCACGTGGTGCAGTGTTGTTCTCCCCATTCCCACCACCACAATTTGCCCACAGAGTGGAGAGCAAAAGCTGCTGTTGAAATTTCATCCGTTATAAAATTAATCTTAGCCTAAAGCAGGAGGAATACAACCCTTTGCAAACAACTAGGCAAACCTTAACCCAGAGGATGAACCCAACCTGCACTGGAGTTGGAGGGCAGCAGCTGCAGTGCTAGGATCCCCTGCCGGACCATGCTGACAAGGCCAACATCAGCAGTGACAACAGACACGCTGGGCTTCCTCCCGGATGACTCCTGCATGTCACTAGGGCTCTCTTGGCTCAGGGGTGACAAATCCAGCTGTAAAAAAAAACCCACAAGGCCCCATGGGGCAGATTTCAGCCTAGCTCTAGTTCTCACTCTCCCAAACAGCCTTCAGTCTAGCAGCCCCATGGTACCACAGCCCTGGAGCACTTCAGTAGACTCCACTTCTAGCTTTAATTTCCAGGTGTTCTCAAAGTTCTGGTCACTTGGGCCCCTTAGAACAGCCAGGCAAGGCTGCTTGGGGGTGAAGGAAGGGGACAAAACACATCCAGAGCTTTACTATAAGCTGATTTCTCGCAGAAGGGGAAAGATGAGACGCTTTGGGGTCACTAAAGCTCCTCGGCAGAGCAAAGCAGTTCCCAGTTAAAGAGATCGTAAATAACTCTTTTTTTCTTGTCATTTAGTAGAAGCTGCAGCTACTCAAGTGAAGCCCAGAAATACTGGAGAGGCAGACAGCTGTGTCTCACTTATGAAGCGCTGCAACAGAGGGGTTAAGGAGCCTCATAAGGACAAAGTCTAGCACCTATACATTTAACTCTGTTCAAACAGCACTCATTATGCAATGCTGATATAAGCAAATGCAGGTAGGCTTCTCCTGCATCTTCTATGAAAAATATCCTGCAGGCAAAGCCTGAAATTTGTATAATTACACTGGTGAGGAACCTACTGCATTCTCATAATCCCCTCATCTCCAGAAGGCTCTGGCAGTTCAGCCCTGTAATAAACTATTGCTTCATTTTTACTGCTAATACAGAGAATGGGCGAAACCCTCCCCTGCAAAGCTACAGATGATTGGAGCTGGGAAAAGAAAATTAGAACTAACTAAACTTTTGTTCTGCACAAATGGGAGCAGTCTGTGGCTGTGAGCAAAAAACCTGACTATCCATTACTTTAATTTGCCAGATGCCTTAAATTCAGACACTTGTTGACAATGATACAGCTAACACAACTTCAAAAGTAAAAAAAGTTTCAGTCCCTGCCCTTCCCCTGGGGCCTCCCTCCTCCACCCCACAGCCTGTAGCAGGACTCACCAGTCCCTCTGGCCTGCTAGTGCGTCTCTTTCCCCCATTTGCATGGAAGAAGTTATAGGGCAGTTTAGCATGAGCGAAATAATGCAGCAAGCAGGAATGCATAAAAGGCACTGCAAAAACACCAGCTGGACACACTGGTAAAGGTATTTACTTCCTGCAATCTTCCTTCTGTTCCAGAACTGACAGTCTTAGCATTCAAAGATATAAATTTCAGCTAGAATATGAGATTTGAAGCACTTCAGATATGCAATTTCAATAGATCACCAGTAGCCTCTTGCTCATCTGATTTTGAGACTCTTTTTTTCCTTTTTGCCCAAACTCCAATAGCTAATGCTAAATAAGGACTAAATAACCTCAGACAGGCCAATAATGCCTTTGACTGCAGGAAGTGTACCCGCAGATACTATTGTGACTGCCACATGAACATGGCAGTATCACAATGCAACCTTCCCATTCTTCATTTCCAAGATCAGGAAAGATGATCTTCATGAGAAATCCATAGACATTCTGAATCCCCACAGAGTCTCACTTTTAATTTCATCCTAAGCTGTATTTTATAGTGCTATCATTAACTTGTGGACAGTTATATCTGTGGCTACTAACCAGTATCTGCCACAGATTTCAAGGAGCATTAGAAACTATACAGGCTGTTTATTCAGTTTCATGGTCAGTTTTCATGGTAACAAGGAAATATTTTCATTCAAGAAATGTAACAAAGGCCAACAGGATATTCACAGGTGTTTATAGATTAACGATAAAGGCATCATCACCTCTTCCACCATCTTCTTCAGAGAGAAAGCACATCTTACAGCTTGTCTCGTGATGTACAAGAAGTCAGGCTGCTTTACTGCACAGTAACCTTGGGGAAGGTAACCATTCTCATCAGTCCTTCCTCAGTGTTCACATCTCATTACTGGATCCCACAAAGTTATCTTACAAACTCCTTAGTTGTTCCTTCTCCAGACCTACACCACTGTTCCTCTTGCCACCCCACCCCAGAGGGGCTTCAGAGTACAAACCACCAGGGAGCCAAGAGATGCCAACCATCTCTGCCCTCCTTACCTGCGGTTTGGGTTCATACTGTTGCTGGAGCATCTCTGCCACTTTGTTCTCAAAGGCACATAGCTGTGTATAAACTTGGTGCAGAAAGGCCTCTCGCTTCGTCTCATCCAGCTGACAACCCTGGAATAGTACCTGGCCCAAGGACACATATAAGCCATCAAGTTAAGGTTTTATAGTACCAGCCCCCAAAATGGTACACAGAAATAGTTCTGCACAGTGAAGTTCAGATACATCCCTGACAAAGTACAGGTGCAGCACAGACCTCTTCTCACTATTCCTGCTCAGGGCCAACTGCCTGTGAGCAGCAGTGTCTTGTGGCATCTGCAGTGCACTCTGCAGCAGATGCTCACATCGCTCTTTGGGAAATCTTCTTGGGCAAGAAATTTATACTTCATTTGCCTTCTTCCACAATAAGCAGTTGTCAGGAGAAAGCAATGTGGGATCCTTGTTAGAAGCCACGAACTCCAGTCTGATGTTTCTAAGGAAGGCCTGTTTGTTCTAATCTAACCCACCTATAGACTGATCCAATTATCTTCCAGTAAGTGGCTGGATAAAGGAACAGCAAATTGAAATAAAGAAAAGAAAAAATTAAGACTGGACATTACAAAAGAGGCTGAGTGATGTGACAGAGTGAGCCTGCCACCACAGAAACTCCCCAAACTGATAGGCATGACACTTTACAGAGGCCACCATTGTACAGGCAATCCCTGTCCACAATCAGGACGCAAAGAAGATGCAATGTGTGGACAAAGAACTCAACAGATGGGTCAGATGCTGCATGTTATCCACATTCCCTAAACCTCAGACGGGCAAGACCTCATAGTGACAGGAAAAGTAAATGATTACAATATAGACAGGCTTTCCTGGATGAGTGATACACATATATGCCTTTTCCTCCATAAAAGGAACATAAAGCTTACCCAGTTGTACCCAGAGATTACAGCTCCTGGCCTCATACAATAAACGGGTCTTTAGAGAGATCCAAAGAAGAAAAACATAGCAACTTCAGAGTGCTCAATTTAGCACTTTACTCTAAATAGGGGAGAAACTGAGGCAAAGCATGATGCTGTCTGCAGGATAGCTGGACAAGATGACACACAAAACATCACTGGCGAATGGAGAAATTCCTGCTGCGTTTACTTTGGTACCTAAGAACGGACCAAAGTGAGGGCCACGCTCTTCAAGCACTGTGCAGACCATTAAAGGCTGCAGCCTTGCAGAAGGTTTGGGCAGAGGTGGGCTGGGGAGAGAGAGGGAGGGAACAAGCATAGGCTAACAGGCTCCTCCTGTTACCACCCACTTTCCCTGGTATTAGCAAAGGGATGAAATACACCATCAGAAACGTGCAAATAATGTGAAAACACTGTGAGAGGTGGAAGGGTTCAGGGATAAACTTAAAAAAACACACTGGCACCATAAACTAGATTTCAGTTTATTAAACAGACCTGCCCTGGCTCAAGTAAAATCTCACTGATAATCTCAATACTGGGGCTGGCTGCTCCCTCCAGCAAGGGGAAACATATTCATACCAGTGCAAAAAGAGAGCACGGTTTGTAGGAAGAAGCAATTATCTTTAAATAAACCACTGCTACACAGCTGGAGCAGGCAGACAAGCTTTTGGGCACACCAGCTCTTCTTGAATGCTTCAAGCTAATTATAACAGGCCAAAAAGAATTAGTCAACGGAAATTAAAAAAAAAAAAAAAAAAAAAGACAACAAAACAACAACAAGCACACATCCGACACAGGGAAATATTCCCTGTGGCCCAACTCTGAGACCATGCCTGCGGGCTCCGTTCTCTGCTAGGCCCTGCTCCCCTGGGGGAAACCTCCACTTCCTGTCCAGAAAGAAGTTGCTCACATACACTTCGCCACCGCACCAAGCTGCACATTTTAATGAGACAAGCCTGCAGCACCACAGATAACAGAGCCGAGCTACCACATGCCCCTGCTTTCCTCTGTGTTCAGAGGAAGCCCACACAGCGAGCTGCTCATGCACTGAGAGGGAGAGGTTGAACTTTACCTGATGGGACTGCAGGCCAATGATGGAGGAATATGCCTGGATGGTGACAAAGATCTCTGGCTGGTAGATAATGTCTGAACCAGGGATACGAAAGGGTCTTAATAATCCCACCAAGCATCGGGAAAGGGCATGAAACACTTCATCAAAAATTATCTCTCCTGTTGAGTCATCCTACAGAAACAGAGAAAGGGAACAGCTTTTTCATCCTCTAGGAGTTTCAATCTCATTGCTGGTTGCCCCACCACACAGAGCCAACAACAAAGATCCTTCTGCAGTGGCACCTGGATTAAAATGACAGCTCCCCATAAACAAATGTCACACATTGAGCATTCAGCAGAGAAACAGGATCTGCCATTAAGCTGCCTAGCTAGGAGCACTGCATGCCTCCTTCCTGGGAAAAGCAAGGCTTCTGCAAAAGTTAAGACTAACAGAGAGAGGAATAAGACTTCTCAGCAAACAGAAACAGGTCCAGCCTTTTAATGCACAACACCCCAAAGAGGCAGTTTCCGCACTTACCACAATCCCCGTGGATGGGCTCAGATCAAGTTCAATCACAAATCGGTACTGGCGAGCCAGGAAAGTGACCCGTGTAGAGGGCACAAGGAGATAGGGCCTGGGCTGGACAGGCTCGTCCGGCTGCCACCCATTAGGCAGGATGCTGAGAACATCAAGTTCATTTTCTGACTTTACCTGAAAGAACAAGTAAATGGTACATGAGTGAGAAAGGAACTGGGTTAAAATCTTCCGCAGGGTCCAGCTGCTCATGAGTGGCACAGAACCAGCTTGCCACATCAGGCTCTGGTGACACCATCCAGCCCTGGGCACCAACTCACCAGCTCTGGCTCAGGCACAGCCCAGATGACCTGATGGAGTCTGCTGAGGACCCAGGCGAGGCGCACGTTGCGGGAGATGCGATAGTCTTTCTTCATCAGGAGGAAGACGTGCCCTGCCTCCTCCACCTGCGGCGGGAGCACAGCGGCCCAGATCACCCCGAGGCTCGGCAGACACCCCAGGAGGGCACCCCGGCCACCAGCCCGCCCTGCCGCTCACCCACAGCCTGCTTCGGCCCCGCACCCCTCGCCTTCCCTCACAGGTTAGGCTAGGCTACAGCAGGCCAGGCCAGGTCAGGTCAGGCCAGGCCAGGCCAGGCCAGGCCAGGTCAGGTCAGGTCAGGCCAGGCCAGCCCCACTGCTCCCCACCGTGCTCCTGCCCCCGGCTCCCCCCGCCCCAGCTCAGCCCTACC
>VYZV01016808.1:71092-93699 GCA_013401275.1 Pandion haliaetus | reverse complement strand
CCTGCGGGGCCGCTCCGTGGTGGGGCCGGGCCGGGCCGGGCCCTGCGGTTCGGTGCCTCCTGCCACGGACGCCCCGAGCTCCACTGGGCTCGGCCTGAGGCGCTGGCCAGCGCTGCTGCCGCCTTTGGCCCGGCCCTAGCGGAGGCTGCGGCCTCCAAGCGGCGATTCCTCCGCTGGCGGCGGCGGTGATTCCTGGCTGCTCCCCAGGGTGCAAACCCACCCCGGGCTGAAGCAGCCTGGGTGGGAGACCGAGCTCGTCCTCCAGCAGCTGGTGCAATGCTTTCCTCTGCAACAGCCTCCCCTTGCTGTAGGGTGAGCGTGTGTAGGGGTATCTGAGTGCACCTCTCCCTCTCAGCCCTTGCTGCAGCGCTTGGTAAGAGTCATCCAACCAAAGGTCCGCCCACCCGGCAGCCTGGCTTTGCTACTAGCCAAGAAGCCCATGCCCAAAAGAAGTTGTGAGAGCAAAATAAGCTACTGATGTCATTCTGTATAAACTATTGCTAGCACATCCCTTGTGTTTAGTAGTCTTGAATTTTCATTGATGGGAGAAGGATCTAGTTACTTTTTGAAGCGCTGTGAATTTTAAGCATCCGTGATGTCCAGTGGAAAAGAGTTGCAGAGGTTAATGACAGTTCAACGGGCTGTAAAGATCCACCTCCTTTGGTTTGTTTGGAACCGCTACCTGCTGGCTTCATGCAAGTCTCCCAGTTGTCCTACCGGAAAAGAAAGTGAAAATGGATTGTCCTGCAATTCCTTGTCTGTAGGGCTTGTTATATTGTCTCTCCTCATTTCAACCACTTGCACATACTGGTCTCTTTTCTAACTGCTGCATCCATGGAACTGATGAATATTCTTGATCATCCTTGTTGCCTTTATTTGTACGTATTCCTACTATGTCCCTTTTCAGTTGGAGGGACAAGAGTGACACATAATATTTGAGATGCAAATGAGGCATGCATTTATACGATGACATAATGATGCTTAGTTTTCTGTTGCTTTCCTAATAAATCCTATTACCACTTTTACTTCCTTGACTGATTCTTGAGTCTTGGGCAGATGTTTTCATGGGTTACCCTCAGATAATCCCGAGATCTTGTTTCTGAGTGATAACGTTATCAGCTCAGAGAATGTCATTGTGTACAGAAAGTCAGGATTGTTTGTTTGGGGTTTTTTCCCCTTTGTTTTGCCATGTGCATTGCTTTACATTTACCCACTCTGAATTTCACCTTTACCTCACAGTTGCTCTGTATCAGGAGGTCCTTCAGCAGCCCCTCCTGTAAGCCCTATCTTTACTACCTCGGGGCAATTTAGTATTGCTAACAAACTCCTTAAAGCACTGCTTGAATATAGCATATGCCTGTGAGAGGCACAGCATTCCTTGGAAACACCGGTTGGTCTTACCGCATGCATGCTTTGCAGTGCTTACATCTGCTTCCAGCTCTTAATGGCTTTGGAGAGAGCCTACAAAGAAGGAGGCTTGGAGTACGCTGCTGCCGCAAGAGCAATGCGTGTGCAATAGGATTTCATTCATTCTCTTGAGGACTTCTTGGATAAGCACAGGCAGTGGGCCAGGTGAATTGTCATTAGGTGCATATGCCTGGCAACCTTGCAGTAAAACACTGGCTACCAGCCCAACTTGTAATACAGTCATTAGTTAATCTTCTTGCACAAACACAGTGCACACAAACAGTTGTAGACTCATTTTGTAATTGCACAGGAACTGACTAGTCCCATCACAAGATGGAGGAGAGTGCTTTTATCTCGTGGTGGAACACCCAGTAATCCGCTCCATGAATCCCCTCCGTGAACTGGGGATCAAATTTTAACAAAGTTGACTCAGCTGTTTCCTCTAAGGTGGTTAAGTGAAGTGAAGCCTGATCAGTGATTACTAAAAAAAGCCTTTATAGTCTTGGCAGACTATAAGTAAAATAGAATAATCTTGTGTGCTTGTGAACATGGAAGATACCTGATAATCTCTCCAGTGAAACTCACATTGGTCCAGTGTATTTAAACAGAACAAACAACCCAATAGCAAGTGTGCCAACAGCCTGAGTCACTCTATCTGCTTTCCCAATCACCATTCCCTTTCTATTATTTGATTTCTTTGTCCCACCCTCCTCATGGATTATTGTTGTACAGTTCTCGACTTACATGAGCAGTTCATTAGGGCTGGGACTTTAATTATATTTTGCGCAATACTCTAGTATGAATAAGTTACAAGATACAAGATTCTAGAGGGTTTTTGCAAGAGTCAAGGGTATACCTTGGTGTCTTTGGCAGCAGAACCCCTGTCCTGACACTTTGTCTGTCACCGTCCTCCCTCACCCAGGGATGTCAGTGCAAAAGGTAATTTAAACGACGTAATCCAGAGCAAAAGGCAGGAAGTAATGTGTGTGTGTGTGTTGGTATGGGCGGTCTCTGTCACGCAGGGTCTCCCACAGCTGGTAAGGCAGAAGTAGAATAGGAGCTGCCAGTTTCTTTAGCAGCTGGAAGTGGCATTTGCACAGGAAGAAAGTAAAAAATGAGGTGAAGGGCAGAAACTGGAGTCTTTAGGCCATGGACCTAAGCTTTGTCCTCATCCCTTGTCTGTCTCGCCTTTTTGTAGAGAGAGGAGAAGCAGTTGGAGCTGACCCTGGAGGCGCTCATCAGTCAGGTGGCTGACCTGAAGAACTCCTTGGTCAGTTTCATTTACAAGCTGGAGAATGAGTACGACCGACTCACTTGGTAAGGTGTTTCACAATGCTGGGGGCACTGTCGATCACTGCTGGAGCTCTTCCAGACTTGGCTCAAATGACCACAAAATAGAATTAAAAATCATTAGCCTGTTGTCAGTAGGTTTAAATTTGCTTTTCACATTTCTGCCAGAGGAACCACTACACATCTTCCACCAGAAAACCAGCTGAAATCCACTGGTTTTGTGCTATATAGTAATAGTCATGCTAACACCTGTTAATCTAGACACTTTATGAGAACTAAACCACACAAACCCAATACAACACCATAAAATGAACAATGGTTCTTTCTGCATTTCTTGACCTTTCTGGCTTTTTCTGGCTCTGGTATAAACTGAGCTCTTGTGTTTTGCTGGTTCTGCATGTTTTACCAGGCATTTGAGAGACTTGCAAGTTGGCAGTCTCTTCCTGATGGAGCATGAAGATGTTAATACAGCTTAATAAACTATACAGTATCTTAGACAGTGTCTGCCACTGCAGCAGAGCTTGACAGGCAGTTAGTGTTTATAGTTAATGTTGCAGAAGGCAGGAGAGGTGATGAATCCCCCAGAGAGAATAAGTTGAAGGGGACCTCCTTGACAAGAATATCAGTTATTTTTCGTCGCTATTGCTTAGTCTGGATAGCCAAGCTGTAAATATTGTCTCTCCTGGCTGTACTGCTTAGCAGTTAAACTGTTTCTCAGACCTTGCTCTGGAATTGGGAGAGTTAGTGATAAGGAAGGCATTGCATCTGTGTATGTTACTGAAATCCCAAACAACTGCCATTTCCAGTGGTGCTGCTTGTAATGTCCCTGAGCTATTTGCAGTAGGGACTGGGATTTGTCCACACCTGCACATTCAGCCCTAGGTTTTACTGCTTACTGTCTGGACTAGACTGATTTGAGGGATAGTAGTGTTATTTCCTCACTTCTCAGCCATTTGAGTGAAGAAGAGGTAGAAGCCTTCTGTGGCATCCCTTTCTACATTCTGTCCTCTTTATTTGCTTTCCCAGGCCTTCAGTTCTGGACAGCTTTGCGCTGCTCTCAGGGCAGCTGAACACCTTGAATAAAGTGTTAAAGCATGAGAAGACCCCACTATTGCGAAACCAGGTTATCATACCCCTTGTGCTGTCTCCAGACCGCGATGAGGAGATCATGGTAAGAAACGTCCCTCTGAGTGTTGGCCCTGGAGTATCAGAAAGTGCTTGTGTATCTGCTCCAGCTTGCTTTTCCTTGTGTTTGGCATTCCTCAGCTCTGGGCATAGAGAAAGAAAAGGTGATGAGTAGCTCTGCCTGGGAGCTGCTTTGCTGGGGGGCTTTCACCTACAAACACTTGCACTGGATACACTTTACAGGAGGCGTTCCTGTTGATAAATACGTTTTTTTCATTATGTTGGGGCTGAAAGATATAGTGTCTTGAGTGTAACTGGGAGGTCTCCTTGCAAGCTCCTGGTTTTCTTTGCTGTAGCTGTGCTGTTTCTGTCAGACATCTGCATCTAGATGTGCACTGTTTGTCATCTGGCCAACATGGGGTGTGTTACAGAACCTCCAGCGTGCACTAGCAATGTTTATTCTCTGCTTGAGTGAGAAAACATTTTAACTGATCATGGCCATGCTGGTGGAATTGCACTGTAGACCCCCATGGGTTTCTCTGACTAAACAGGCACAGTGCATATTCTTGGACAAATTGTTGAAACTTCCTAATGCTCCCCAGATCAAGGTTTCCCCACCACATGCTACTAGCCTTGTTCCAGCACCATGGCCTGCGCTCTGGTCTGGAGCTGTCTGAGTGCTGGGCTGGAGGAGGAGGCTCTGAGTGTGGCTTGTCCCACTATTGCAGCGGCAGACAGAGGGGCGAGTGCCAGTGTTCAGCCATGAGGTAGTGCCTGACCATCTTCGAACTAAGCCTGACCCTGAGGTGGAGGAGCAGGAGAAGCAGCTGATCACAGATGCAGCTCGAATTAGCCCTGATGTGGCACAGGTAGGTGAAGAAGAGTTTGATATTTCTGCCTCTTAGTCCTAGGGTACAAGGTGCCCTTTAACTCTGCTTCCGTCACCCTTCCATCTGACAGTTTTCTTTTTTGCTATGTTGTTTTCTGTCTGAGATTTCTCCAGGTGACCCTAGCTGAGGTTTGGTTTCCTCCACAGTTTCACAAACCAAGGGTATCCAGCCTGCTGCCTGTTCACAGGAGGTGCCATCAGATCAGGCAGAGAAAGGCAAAGGCTATCCCAGCCCCATAGTACCTTCCTGCATGCATTAGCACTGGGCTCTCTAGGCTCTGCTACCAAAATGCTTATGTTTGGTTACACAGACCCTGGGAAGAGAAAGCTTGTTCATTTACCTTGCTGACTTGTACTGATTTGGAGGTATCCTGGTAGTTTCTGATGGTTTTCATTTTGCAGAAACAGATCCAAAGTCTGAACAAAATGTGTTCAAATCTGCTGGAGAAAATCAGTAAGGAGGAGCGTGAATCTGAAAGTGGAGGTATGTCACTGAGGTGGAAGTGGGGTACAGGGTCCAAGCAGCAGGCTTGAGAGAGTAGTGGCAAAATAGGTAAATCAGAGAGCCTGAAGCATGGGAAATGCAGATGAGCAGCACAGACAAAAGCATTCCAGAAGATGCAAGATTGGCTGTCCTGGAGCCCCCTAATTTGAAAAAGGGTCCTGTGGGTGTGATATGTTCTGCTTGTGTGACCTCTGCATGGCAGGAAGGTCATTCCAACCCTTTGCCGTATCCCCATTCAAGGAGGTGGTATTTACCAAGAAAACATCCCAGTCAACTTGGATTTATAAAAATAGCAGTGAAAATGCAGTGGCAGTGAATGGGAAACCCCTTAGCTATGTTCTGGATGAGTCCTCAACGTGTTTGTTGGCAGGCTTTTGCGTGACGTCCTCTAGATGATGGCTGCTTCAGACTCATGGTCAACCTTTTCAGGTTCTGACTCTGATGCTGGACATCCTTATTTTATTGGTCTCTGCCATCAGCTGTTCACTATTCCTGCAAGTGCTATGCACAATTCTCAAAGGTTGTGGGTTTTGGATTTTTTTTTTTGTCATCTTTGACAGAGATAGTTTATGCAAGGACCCAAGCACAGGTTCTGTCTGGTTTCCGGGATTAATAGTATAACTGGGCAGGTGTGTGGTAGAAAAACTTGCAGACACCATGCTGTTCATGAGCCTCCAAAAGGGGATGTTGCCATTGTCTATCTAAAACAGCGCTTGTTACCTGCCATAGGATTCAGCTTGGAAGAGCCTTCAGTGGGAACATTCTCATTGGCATGGAGGAGTTGGCTCCCCCTGTCCTCCTTCCCTGAGCAGCATATGCCCTGCTCTCAGTGGAGAAGCTCTTGGATCACCACTGTCACTGGATTTTGCAGCTTCTTTGACCCTGCTGAGACTCTTGTAGAACAGCTTGTTAGAAGCTGATCTCTATTACCTGCACCAAAAGAGCAGAAAAGTAAATTCAGGACCAGCTATGCTACTTTTTAGATTTGATTGCTAAAAGGCTCCAAAATAACTTCTTTTTCTACAGGTTTACGACAGAACAAGCAGACTTTCAACCCTGCAGATACCAATGCGCTGGTAGCAGCTGTGGCCTTTGGGAAAGGACTGTCAAACCGGAGACCTCCTGGCTCTGGAGGATCTGTCCAGTCAGGCCAACCCGGAGCTGGTGCCATCATTGCAGGTGCTTCAGGCATGCAGCAGGTCCCAATGTCAGGAGCACCAGCTCAGCAGCAGCCAATGCTGGCAGGAGTGCAGATGGCACAAGCAGGACAGCCAGGTAAATAAGCTGCATATCTGAGAGCAATTGAAATGTAGGGAGCAAGAAAGACAGATGTAGAGATTCTTCCCCAGCCACCTTTTAGGTATAACTGAGTAAGAGGTTCCTTTCTGGCCTTAATAACATGAGTCAGGTTGTAACAGTGGAGTAGTACCTGCTTAAAATTGGCTCAGAGGTGGAAATGGATCCCAGCCATCCAGTTTCAGCTTCTTAACTCACACTGTAATACCATTTTAATAATAGACTTAGTGAACATAGGAATCAATATAGAGGGAGATCACAGTGTAGTTTTGGAGGGATCTATGCTGGGGGTTTTCTTGTCAAGTTGTAGGTAGGTAAAAAAGTGGAAAAGTTTGATGATAATGAGTTATTTAAGGTATGAAAAAAACAAAAGCTGTCCGTAAAGAGTCACCGAAGGATTTCATATATCAAGTGACTTCACTTAATAACAGTAGATTACATTTGTATTAAACATAAAGTGAAACACATAGGCATAGCAATTTGACTTCACAAAGCACCTGGACTCTAACCTACTTACTTGTATTAGGGAAATAGATACATGATACAGTAGTTCTGTAAAGACGTTAATTGGATGTTCAGTTGGGGCAAAAATGCAAACCAAATGTTAGGAATTACTAGAAAAGGAACAGAGAAACAGAGGATATCATTAGGCCATCGTATAAATCCATTGGGCACCCACAGCTGCAACATTACGTGCAGTTCTGATCTCTTCTCTGCTACCGGAGGTAGCTTTAGGGTAGGGAGAAGAAAGCATGGAAGCCTATAAAATCCCAAATTGTATACAGCAGGTGAGTGGGGAATGATTGTTCATTGTTTCCCATGATACAGAAGGATCGATCAAAGTGCACTAATGAATATATCAGCTTGTAGATTCAGAACGAAAGGGAGATACTTTTCTGAATACTAAATAATTACACTGTAGAGCACATAGCCAAGAGTGTGATAGGTAGATAAAGTTTATATGAGATGGAAAAGTAAGTAAGTAGGTAAATTTCTGGATGAAAAATCAGTCAACAGCTAATCCTGAAGATACCAGCTCTGACTCCCAAGTCCCTGAGCCACAATGTGTTAGAAGCAGAAGGGGCATTCTGCAGAAGTATCACTGCAGGCTTGCTCTGTTCCGGTATTCCTCCTTAAATGTCCTCTGCTCTCAGGAATGGGTTTGGCCTGGGGGACCTAGAGGCCTAACCCTGTACTGTCATTCCTATGTTCACATTAATTGAGATTTTGGGTATTGGATATCCTAATTGATGTTTTCTTGCCTGTATAATGACTGTTGTTCAGAAATGAACTTGAGCAACAATATTAATCCTAAGTTAATTATGTATTTATGTAAGAGTTAGAAAGTAATTTCCACTGTGATTTGAAACAAAGAAGGCCCCTGTGATTTCTGGCTGCGTGCCCACAAACACTGTCTCCAGCATGGGAAGACAGTTGCTTCTGTACATCAAACAGCATGCACTGGTAGCAAGAGCACTTGTCCAGCCTGTGTTACTGGGAAATTCCCTTTTGATAAGAGCAGCTCTGCTGGGTTTCACCAAAGGTCAGTCCCACTATCGTGCTTTTGATAGTGCCCATTGGCGAGGCTAAAAGAATATAGGAACAAAGTATGGGATTTTAAGCCAGTGTTTGGTTTGAGACCAGTGGGTATAGCAGCCATCAATTTCTGCAGTTCCTTTTTGAATCACAATTTTAAATTCTACAACACCTATGGCAATATGTCCCACAGCTTTATTGCATGTTTTGCTTAAAAAATTTTCCTTTTTATGCTTAAATCTTTTGCCTGATAATTTTATTGCATGTGTCCTTTTTACCCACGTGAGAAACAGCAGGCAAATGATCATTCCTCAGTTACTTTGCCCATACTAGTTTTCATTTTTTGGAAGTCTGTCATGTCCTCCTCCCTTTGTCCATTTTTTTTTTCCCTAGCTAATGAGTCCTATTCTGTTTAATATGTCTTTGTGTGAAGATTATAATATATGTTGGACCATCCTTTCACTCTTACCTGCACCTTTTCTGTTTGTTTTCAAGACTGGGAACACCAGAACTGCTCACAGTATTCCAGATGTGGGTGAACCATACAGTCCTTTTGACTCTTCCTTTTGGAGTAATGTCTAACTGTATTTGTCTGCGGATTGTTAGCACTGAAGTGATATCAGATTGCCTGTCAATTCATTACAGGCAATGACCCATTTTGGATATGTTTGAGAAAGTTTAATAATCTTTATTCTTTTAGCCATTTGCTCATCAAATCTTTTCTTGTCCTGCTGCACTACAGTTTTAATTTTCAGAAACTGTCCTTTTTTTCTGTTCTAATTTGAACACACATTCCACTTTCTGAAGGAGTGTTGTTTGAATATCCCTCTGTGCTGCTCTTTAATCAGTCTTTTTATTTTTCTGATCATTTTAGTTTTGTCTAGCACTGTACACTTATAGTAAGCTGCTAGTACAATGTCTTTGAACACACTCCCATGTGTGACTGGTATCAGCAAAGAGTAATAATGCCCAAGAAGTGGATGTGGTTAAAAGAAATTAAGAGATCTGAGAGAGGCTTAGTAATTGAAATATACGCTCTGCCTGAAAATAATGCTACATGGAAGGAGATACAGACTCTTGTGTTTGCCCCTCTGAAATGGAAGTGGAGATCAGTCTGGGTACTTCTCTGAGTGCTGCTGCCAGCAACTTCTGTGAGGCTGACAAGTCCCATACTCCTGTAGGAGCCTCCTGACAAAGAGAAGGGCTTGTTTAAGATAGAACAAGGATAGAATTTGAGGGGATAGCAGGGGGACACAGGAATTGTCAAGGAGATTTCTCAACAGAGATGCCAATTTGTAGAAGAAATTGATTGTGTTGGGTCACAAGCTGGAAGATGCTGTAGCAGGGAAGCCTAGTGTGGTACCTGGAGTGGAACAGGAAAAGCCCAGACAGGGTTGTTGTGAGTCTTGCATGCTCCTGAGCAAATGTCCTCTCATATAGCCAATTCTGCACTGCTTTTTCTTTTTTCTCTCTCCAGGAAAAATGCCGAGTGGCATAAAAACAAACATCAAATCTGCCTCAATGCATCCATATCAGAGATGAGCTGAGATGAACCAGACCCAGGGAACAGCAGTTACCAGCATTGTTCCTGCTGCAGCCACCACACCTGGATTCCTTATAGGATTTCCAAGTCCCTTCACATATCCGCATACCATATCCAGGGAGATACAGGTTATGAGGCTCTTCCCTGTGTTTTATTTAGTGCTGGGTGGCTCTGTGGAGGTGCTAGTGGCCACATCTCCTGGACACAAGTACTCCTCTGTTCAGTCAGAGCGGAGGACTTTGCTTCTGGTATTGATCCCATCTTCTTCAGGTCTGGCCTGGAGGACAACTACCCTTTCCTGATACAGAACCTGAATAGCTGCATGGAGCACTCTGCTCCTTGTTTCTGCTTGTTCACTCGGGATGTTCTTGCCTTACTCCCTCTTGTTGAATAAAGACCTTGTTATGCACACTGAGACACTGGTGTCCATCTCTCGGGTCATAGGGACTCTCATTTCCCTTTGGGTAAGGCTACAGAGAGCTCCAATCTAAAACACACAGAAAATGTTGGAGGCTGAGTGCTGGAGCTGCAGGCTTATGCTTAAAGAGCTGTTATAAAGTGGATCAGCAGGGTACAAACGTAAGCAGTAAACATCTTGTTTATTGTAAACCCATTACGCCTATTCCCCGGAAAGCAAAATACTGGGAAAGACTATTACAAGGCCCACAGTGAGAAGGCAGCATTTCAGGACCAGAAGCACAGAGCTTTCATATTCTGATGCTGCTACAAATCCCAGCTGGATCTGATTTCACTTCCATAGTTCTCTGCTTCTGTGTTTCCTATCAAGTTTCTTAGCTACTTCAAGATTAATTTGTCACTTCAGAGAGGTATTTCAGTCTGCTTAGGACCATGGCACCTCTGAATTGGCCAGGCTGTGAGGTCTGGCCCTTTTCTTTTTGGAACTGGGCATTATGAAGCCATCCCTGTTCTACATTCTGGTCTTGAGCTGTAACATACAATCTGCCTAATGAAAGATTCCTCTGAGAATAGAGTGGGGATGCATGCCCATGGAGCATGTCAGTACATACAGCACTATCCTAAAGACAACTGTTGTGCCTCTTGCTGCTCTTGCCTGGACTTCCCTTTTGACTTGTGGTGAAAGCCAGTACTGTATTTTACTCAATAGCATCTGTCAGCAATCTTACGGGTGAGGAAATCTCCACTCAGCAGATACAGCCTACAGCTGCTCCTGCACTGCTTGCCTCTGAGCTAATCAGATCCAGCTTATTTGTGGAGGCTGTGGGCCGGCCGTTCCCCCAAAACAAAACCTTCCACAAAGCTATGACTAGGGCGGTTATTGACCAATTTTGATGTGTGGGCCCTTGAAAAGCACTGAGCTGGGAAGTAGAAAGCTGATCTGGAAGCACAAGCAGCTTATATGATAAGCAAAGCTGCTCCACTACAAATGAGCCCAGTGATGTGTCTGCAATGGCACCAGCCCAGCCAGACTGATGGGATTGCTTTTTGCTCCTAATGAACGTGGAAATCCTGTCTCTCTTGGGAGTGGGGAGCTGGTGTGAAGACAGGGGCATGCTGCTGGCTCTGCTGTGAGGGTTTTGTGCAATGCCTGGAGCCTGATGGCAGGGGAGTCGGAGCCTGCAGGGCTATGCTTTGTGATGGGCTGCACCGTGGGGACAGCTGTTGCCTGCTCTGTCTCATGTCCCTGCTTTGGTTGGGAAGGAAGGCAGAAAACTGTCAGAGGAACATGTGTCAGATCCCTGCCACTTGTCATCCATGGAGCCGCAGCTCTAAGATGCTGCTTCACTTCATCCCCCCCCAGACTTGCTTCCTTATAAAGCTAAAATGTCTCGGTGCAGGAGCACTGGGGCCAGCAGCTGGCAGAGGTGATTCAGGCAGCCTGGGACACAGGCAGACCGTGGCTGCCTGCTACCCACGCTAACCTGGCTCTCCCAAAAAAACCTCCAGTGGGGCAGGCCAGACCTTTCACACACTTGGACAGGAGAAAGGGAAATACAGGCAGGGTTTTTTTCCGTAGATTATAGAGCTGGGGCGGCCAGCTAGGCTCGCCAGCGTAACTTCCTGCATGACACAGGCTGCCCTGAATTAGTTCTTGTGTAAATTAGAGCACTGTTAGGAAATTAGGAAAACAGTTGATCTTGAACTGCTATGTCTCTGCTACTGTGGCTGGTAGATTGTCCTAAAGGTTAATTTTCCTACTGCACCTTATATTGAGGCTGTGTTTCTTTAATTCCCTTCAAGTTGCTGGATCTTCTCAGCCAGGGAGTGAGCCCCTGAGCTGTTAGTCTCAGAGAGAGGAGTCGGATATTATGATCAAGGTTTTCTGATCCTTTTTTACGATAAACTGAACTGATGAAAAGTTCTTCTTCCTTTAAGGAATATTTTCCATTTTCCACTTCTTGGCTCATGCCCAAACCTTATGCATTTGTGTCCTTTGGGACACTGGACTAGGACACACTATTCTAATTGTGGGAACGGGAATTTTAAATGCAGAGCAACTTTAACTTCCTATCCACTCACCACCAGTGCTTGAATGTTTAAACAGGGAACGGGAACAGGCCTTTCACCCATAAAGTCACGGTGGAAATTCATGGTCTACTGCTTGTCACCATGGCCTGCAAGTCCAACAAGGACCATTCCGGGTGCACTGTGTCAGAATAAAAGCACAGCCCTGCTGGGTCAGGGCAAAGGCTCTTTCTGTGCCCCGCAGAGCAGGGGCCAAGCAGGTGATTGGGGAAGCACACTCTCCCTGCAAGCATGGGATGTGCTGCCATGCTGAGCTCTCAGGGTTTTTTTCCCTGCCTTGTCCAATCCCAGGATAATTTCAGCAGGGAGGAGGCTCAGCCCTGGCATGGCAGACACTGCTGGGCTGTCTGCACCCCAGCTTGGGTGCGGGAATGTGATGAAGAGCATGGGCACTAGTTTGTTCTGGCCCTCCCAAACCCCCCCATCAGTACCAGCTGGGCTCTAGTGCAGAGGATGGACACCTTTTGACACGTGGACCTGCTGCCCCAGGGATCCCAAGGGCTCCAGATCGCTGGCATGCCCCCAGCTGCCAGGACAGCATGCTTTACCCATCATGACTTCATTTCCTTCCAGGTCATCGGTTTTACACTATTTAGCAGTCCCTGCTAGAAATACATCCTCGGTGGCAATTCCCTGGGGAGCACCTCCTCTGCTGCCTCACACTTGGCCAGGTCGCTCTCTGATATTTAAGAGTATACAGTGCCACAAAAATTATCATGTTAGTTTGACATGTTTATTGTCTGTAATCCCTGATGATTGGTATTTATATTTCTCTGCTTTCAGTCTTTATTGATACGATCACATATTTTTCAGTCATTATTTTGCATGGGATGACTGTCGAACAGACACACCTGTTTACAAGGCCATCCTGTTTACTTTTTTAAAATGCTGGCATAACATCAGCTTGCCTGTTCTCTGGAGCTTCTCCAGGTTTCCTTGTCTTACTGAATGTCAGCATTAATTGTTTGGATTTTTAAAAATGGATTTTTAAACACAGGGTTTTTTTGTTGGTTTTTTTTTTTTTAGTTTTGAGATGCAGGGTACCCATACTACTGAGTTCTTAACATTGCCTTATGCAAGTGTTGTTTAATATCTTCCCGAGTTACTGTTAGAGTGGAAAGTGTTTCACCCTTGTGACAGGAATGCTTCATCTGGCTTCCTCCCAAATGCAGGAGCAAGATATTTATTGCCTTTCCTTCCTGCCTAGCTATCTGCAGTCCCACCGTTCCCAGCCCATATGATGCATCCAGCTGTGCTGGGTGGTGCCCACAGCCTGTCCTGCTGCTGCCCTGGGCCAGTTTGCCTCTGGAAGCCATAAAGCTCGGTGTGGTGCCACCACTTCCCTGTATCTCTCTGCATCCACTGATCAGCACAACTAACATCTGCGTGTTTGTTCTCTTGTCCTGTCCCCAAGTGGAAATGTGCACACAGGTGTCTTCTTTTGTCTAAAAAAGAAAAACATAACACTTTTGTTTGTTTGTTTAACCTACAGATCTTTTAAGTGGGTGTCATTAAGCCTTTACAGTGGAGGTGTAGTATGTAAGGTGTGAGGGGAGACGTGACCAAAAAGATCAGGGGGACAGCTGAGGGAGTGGAACTTCTGCAGTTCTCCCCTCTCCGTACTGCAGCTAAGGCAGGAAGGCAGGGTCTTGGTGTGGGCTGGGAGGCTGGTTTCCATCCTCCTGCTACGACCTTTCTGACAAGAAACGTCTGGGACCAAAGGAGAAGTCTTCTAGTGGTTGGGTTGAGGGAGCCTGAGCACTTTTTTACGCCAAGAAGCAACATAATGGGGTGTGTGCTGCCAAAAGGAGGCAAGCCAAGTTTTGCATCTGCATAGCTCCCAAAGCAGCTTCACCTGCAGCTCATAGAAGAGAGACAAACACATGGAAACAGCAGTAAAACATGCCTCTGAACCGGCCATTGAAAAGCTCAGAAACTGCTTGAAAGTCAAAGGCACAAATGGAGGGAAAATGGCCGAGTGGTGGAAGCAGAAACCCCATGTTGGGTCTCTGCTTTCCCCTGGGGTCCCCCAATGAGCTTGGTGGCCACAGGAGAGCCAGAGTGTGTCTATGTGACAACTGGTGCCTACAAATGAATATACAGGCACTTTGGAAAAATCCCATGGAGCTCCTTCTTCCAACCGAGTACAATAAATCTTCATCTGTCTTAGAAGTGAAATGTTACCACTTTGTACTTCACATAAATGCTGTGGTAGTAAAAATACACGCTCAAGAGATGGGATGTTTGGATGTATTTGTAATTTATGCCATAAAAATAGTTCAGGCTGATGTGACTCCACAGTTTATTTATTGTCCTTATGATACTGCAGCTCTCTGGCTGGATCCATGAACATTGCCTTGGTGGAAACCTGCGCTTAGAAATTAATGAAAACCTTCTGCAATTTTCTCAGGGGTACCCCTGTACATGAGGAAGCACATTAAGAGTAATGCAAAGTGTGCTGGCTGGCTCCTCTGAAGGAGCTTTTGTTGTCTTTTTTTTTTTGGTGTGTGTTTTTTAAAGAAAGGAAATTACTGCTCGTATTTTTCTGACTGAGATGCATATTTTCCAAAGTCAGGAGATCAAGAACTGTGGTTCCCGCAGTGACTATCTTGTCACTGCTGCTCAGATTCTGTCACTGATTTACCTGCTTGCCATAAGGTTTCTCCCTTGGCTACCGTCATGTCCAAGCAGTTTCTGCACTGAATTAGCAGTGGTGCTAAGGTCCCGCTTGGCATGGCAGCTCCTTTCCTCTGAGTAAAGACTGTGCCCTAGGGTACTTCTGCATTATTTTTTTAATTGAGTGTTTGCTTGCCATGCTTTGGGCCAAAGGGCCATCACTGCTGTCTGTGGGTGTTATCTTAAAGCTCCAGCATTTCCCAGGATGTTCCTCTTCTGAACCCAGACCTCCCTCTTCTATGCCTATTGCCAGGTGGCCTTGGTGGGATGTGTCTGTCTTGCACTGTCATGTGCCAGTCCTGGGCTCTGCCTGCCCTGGCATGCAGCATAGATTTGTGCTGCTCCCTCGGGAACTGGGCTTTGAAGCACGCAGTGGATGTTTACATGAAGTTTATTTTTGGTACTGATGCAGTACTGAAGTCAGGGTACTGCTGTGTGGGATGGAAGAGATGGCTCTTGTCTCCTGCTCTACTGCAGCAGCGTGGTGGGACTTCAAAGCACTGCCTAAAAAGCTAATGGCAGTAGCTAATACAGGACTGGTTTGTATCCCCCTTGAGAAATGTATTCTGCGCAAGTGGGGCCAAAAAGCCGTAATTTTGGCTGTCTCGTTTTTGTATATTCACGTTCTCATGGGCATTGCAGAGATAGAAACAGCCACAATCATCATCATCTTAGCACAGCCTGTTTTGCTCCAGTCAGCGGAACAATGCACCAGGTCGTGACTCAATTGCATGGGGCTCTGGGGGAGCATACATCATGTGCAGCCCCACACTGCAGAGCTCAGGGCTGGGCAGGGAGCTGGGCAGCATGGGTCTGTAGGCAGGAGGAGTTGGGCAGCAGGACCTGCAGCCCTGGGCTGCTGAAGCCCCACAGCAGCTGCTGAGCCAGGAATGACTCACTCAGAGCCTCTGTGGGTGCGCCTGCCATTGCTCTTGACTGTTTGTATTCACTCACATATGGAATAAAAAAAATACAAATTAATAGGAATGCTCCAACCCACATTTTGAGCATGCAGCTCCCTCTCCTACTTCCTGCAGCTTCTTCATGTCTTGCAGGAGCTCGAGTGCAAGATGCTTGTCCCCATACACAGTGCAGGCATGGGGGCATCCAAGGAGGCTTGTGATGTTCACCATCAACAACACCTTTTTGGAGAGGTGAGTATTTGCAGAAAGGAGACCACTACATTCTCTGCCCACTACCTCAGAGCAGTTTACTGCATATCTCTGTTTCCTTCCTGGTTATATCTGTCCCTCCAAAGGAGGATGGTTGCTCCTGGCTATCTGGGAGAAACACTGCAGCCCCTCACCGTTGGGGCTGCCCCACTGCTGCTTTCCCCTGCCCCCATGCCCCTTGGACCTGCCAGGCAGGTGTGGGAGCCCACCACAGGACTTGCCATGAGTTCTTTTATCCCTCAACTTCCTTTTCCTCCCCACTCACCATGGGTCTCAGGGCATGCTGACTGCACCAGTGGAGAACCTCAGAAGCAGAGAAGATACCAGGCAGGCCAGGGAGGATGGCAGCCACTGGGGAGCAGGCAGCGTCCCCTGCCAGCCTGTAGTCTGGACGGGCAGGCAAAGCCCAGCCCCGGCTGGAGCTAAAACACAGCCTCATTTCATGGCAAAACAATCCCTCTTTGTGCGGCCTGTTCTCCCAGAACAATCCTCTGCTCTGACAATGTCCTTTCTGTGGCTTAGTCCCTGCAGAGTGACCAGCAGTGTGCTCTGCCTGACGCGTGGCAGCTTGCACCAGTGTCTGCCCACAGCCCTGCTGCCCCACAGCTGGGGTGCAGCACTTAGGATTCCTGGCCTGGGCAGCCTCTGCTCGGGACTCTGTGGACGCTTCAGGTCATGGCAAAGCCTCCCCAGGAAAGTCTCTAGCAAAGCCTGGAGCACTTGGGAGGGTTTTTTTCTTCTGGCTTCGTTTGCTCCATGGAGCTGCTGCACCACATGTTAGGAGGGCAGTCCTGGGATGCAGTTAAGCGTGGTATGTTGTCAAGTTACCAAATCTGACTGTAATCTCAACTGCCTGCTGGGGATGGAGAAGTCACCCGGCTTTGCCAAGTTGCTCTCTCAGGCTCCAGGCAGTCTGGGACAAGTTGCTGGAGCCAATCGACTTCTGTGGGCTCTAAATCACAGAGATAAAATGAAATGGCTTCAGATGGAAAGGGAGATTCTGGGGATAAGCAGGACCAGGGCTTTCCCATCACCTACATTTTCTCTCTTCAGGACCATATGCCCACGAGACAGCCTTGAAAGCTCCCTGAGAAGGGGCAGTTTTCAGGTCCCTACCAGAGACAGAGCTCACAGGGCTGCAGTGATCTTCTGCCATGGCACGCCACATGTGGACAGTCACAAGCACTCGCACTTGTGACCAAAGACACCTGTTGTGCTGCATGTGTTGAAGTGCCCAAACCTCCTGACCCTTTCCAGCCTCCCACCACTCTGTTCTGGGCCTTGAACTGGCCCTACTGTGCCTGCTGCCACACAGAGGCACTGAAGAGCAGGCTTCTCCAGACTTTAAGTCTCCTTGGGTGTCTTGCTCTGGCCAAGGCTCTGCTACCCATGCCTCACCAGGATTTGTGTGGATTTGGAACAAGCACTGTTATTCCATAACATTATCCTACAGGCCACAGGGATGCTTTAGCAGGTCCAGAGTGGGCTGAGACTTCTGGCATGCCTGTGGAGGACCCCAGGGTGTCACACATTGCTGGGGTGATGTTGCCAACCCACAGAGGTGGGTGTCAAAGCTCACACCAGAGAGCTTGCTGCCTTTTATGCAGCTATCAAGAATTCTCATCCTGGCAGGAAACTGCAGTCATGTGTGCTGCCCACCTCAGCTGGCAGGCAAAGTCCAGCAATTAAAAACACCAGGGTGAAAGTCTGCCATTAAAGCATCTGTGCTCCAGTGCACCACCATGGTGCCTGCAAGCTTCCAGGTGATGCTTCTACCTTCCTTTTTATCTCACAGTATGCCTTTTTCCAGGTGATGTTTTAAAGTAAAACTACAGCATCATGTTACAGCAGGGATCTCAGCAGGGTGATTTCATGCCTGCTGGCTACAGAAATGTTGTGGGTTGTTTCCTAGTAAATTGCGGGGCTTCTAGAGACTTTGGATTCCAGGACTGAAGGTATTTCTTCTGGCTCAAGGGGAAGAGGGCAACACTGACAGCGGTGGGGTAATGGGCCTTTACTGCCAGGATGATGCAATCAGCATAAATAACAGACAAAAGTTTGCACAAGATGAGTCACTTAATGTTGGTATCAGCCGTGGAAGGAGGCAGCACATCAGCCTGAGATGAGCAAAGCATGCACACTCGAGCATCTGCCCATCTCCATTTGTTGAAATCACAGACTGATGTTATGGCATTTAATGGTCCTTCAGGCTCCAGGTAGTGTCATCTGTCTCCACTTTCAGTGGCCATGAAAGCCTTGTTTTATTCTCTCAATAGAGACAGAAGTGGTGTAGGAGCATTTCTTGGATATTTTGCAGTTGCCAGCATAATCAACTTGTCATTTTTTGTCATGGAGTCACAGAGAAGGTGTGCAGCAATGATGTCGTTGACAGTGCTTTAGGGTCCAGCCTTGGGAGAAATGGAGAAGGGTTAAACAACATTAGAAAGCCAATTTACACTCAGTGGTTTTATCTGATCACATGCAAAATCGCTGGCTTTTCAGGATTATAAAGAAAAGGATGGGAGGATCTGGAAATAGTCTTTTCACTCCCCAAGTGTAATAAGGTAGGTGCATTTGCTAGCTATCTATGTCAAATACATTACTGAAAAATTACAGGGCCAAGTGCACATGTTTTTAATTTCACTAAATTAATTTGGTCTTTTTATTTTGCCACATAAAAAGCTCACAATTCAATTTTTCAGTATTTAAAAAAATAAATTCATAGTTATAAATTCAGTGACTAAGAGAATATAAATTTACTATATAAATCAGACATGATCAAAAAGATATTTTAGTTCCCCAGAAAGCTAGGATTTTGAGAATTTCTATCTCTGTCAGAAAAACCAAGGAACTTAGCACCTGGAGGGGCTGAAACCCCTCTCTTTTCCCCACCCAGCTTCATAGTGATCCTAAGCCACTCTTCAAGACTGGCACCAGAAAAGGTGTGACACTGAGAAACTGTACCAGCATCTGTCATCACATGCAGAAGAAATTATCATTACTAATCTCTAAGGTCATAACCTTTCATTGAACTTCATTCCTTTTTCATTGCTTAGTTCCTCCAGACTTTCCCATCTGATAGTCTGATAATGCTCTGCACTGATGATGGCTTCTATCTTTGTGCCTTCAGCAGGTTACATTAGTGCACGCCTGCTTTTTGCACCAAGACGGAGCAAGAAGGAGAAAGAGGCACACGTGGCGCTGCAAGAAGCAAGGAGAAAGCAGAAGACAGGGACTGGTGGAGAGAACAATGGAAAGGAGGAGTGCAGAGACCCACACCCACCTCCATCTGATCAGATCTCCGTGTTGAGAAGGATCAGCAAGACCCTCACTAAAGCTACAGTGGAAATGGTGTGTTGTTCTCCAGGATAAGCAATGGAAGAATGAGCTTAAATTCTCCCAAACTGGAGCCTCGTGCAGCCCAGGCTGCTGTGACCAAGAGCACAACAGCCAGGTTGTTTCCTGAATTGCAGGTGAAGAGTTAATGACCCGCAGGGCTTTGTCCGCTGCAGGAATGGTTGGTGCAGGAAGGACACCCTTGTGTAGGTGTGTGACATCATCTCTGGTTTGGCAGTCCACGCTGCAGTCAGAGCAACACTCTTGGCTGGCTGCAAACAGCTATTCTCCCAGATTTCAGGTCACACAGGCAGGATGCAAGATGGAAGCAGCAGATTATCCATTTATAGAAGTCTCTCTCCAGACACTTTGGGAACATCAGGCTGTACACAACGGGTCACATCACTCTGGCCTTGTCTCCCTCACCCTCACCTCCCTCATTTTTGAGGGATTTTCTTTGCTACATGTGCCCATGCTACCCTGCTTCCAAAGAAGCCCAAAGGCAGAAACCCAGGTCCACAACATGCAGCAGATTAGTCAAATCCTTGCTGGAGGCCTGTCTCGGTTTAGGAGGGGACTCTGCATCATTCTCCCGGCCAGCTGTAACTGGGACAGCACTGCGCTGGATCCACTTGCCTGTAGCCAGGGTGCTCTGGCAGACCAGGGTCCTCGCACCAGCTGGAGCTCCTGCCCAGGCTGCTGCAGGTCAGGAATGTGGTTGGAAGGGGGAACACTGAGGAACTGCAGACACCTGCTGAGCATAAGCAGTAAAAAAAGGCAGACATGCAGACAAAGGTAACCCACCAAAGCAAGTGAGCGTGAAAACTAAAAACGACTAATAGAGGAGAAATAAAATGGAAAAATGTATTTGATGTGCTAGAGAATTAAGGAGAGAGACAGAAGATGCAGTAGCAAGGGAAAACGAACGAGCAAATACCACACAGGAATAATGGTGGAAACAGCAGACACAACAGGGAAGTAGAGTCCAGGACTCAGAGAGAGGAGAAAGAAATTGCATTCTGAGCAGAAGAAAAGAGAGTGACCTGGAAATTTATTCCAATAGCAGGAAGAGGCTGGGCTGTGCAATTTGGGGCTCATTGTTAGAGCCTGACAAGCCTGCCAGCAAGGGTGGATCCCGAGGAGAGAAGGAATGCTTGGAGAAAGCTATGAGATGTGGGATACAAGGTGGAAAAGTATCTAGTAGGGAGTGTGAAGGCATCCACTGGTGAGCTCTCATTTCATGACAAACAATATAGCAAGATTTCCACTGAATTGGACCGCAAATCAACTAAAAGTAGAGTAATGGTGCAAAATAAAAGGAGGATAAAAAAGAAAAAAGAAGTGAAGAATAGCAAACAAGACTGATGCCTGTCCTTAACAAGGGAGAAAGAGTGATCCAGACAGCTGCAGGCCTGCCAGTCTGATGTTTAGTATTCAATTAAAGAGTAATGCAGCACATAGACAGGAAATGGAAAGTGAGATAAAATATAGTCTATTATGTCTGACTAACCTGATAGTTAAAAAAATCTTCCTGTAAAGCTATAGGCCCTGTGCAGACTCCAGGGAAGCAGCTGGGAACCTTGGGACCAGTTGGGAACCTTGGTAGACATTGGGGCAGAAACAAGCACAGGAATTTCATGTGGGAAGGAGTGGTTAAGGTCAAGATGAAAGCAGAGCCTGGTGAAAGGGAGCATATCAGGACACGCAGAAGGTCACTACTGAGGTACTTTGTGGATCTTATAAACTGATTTCCTCAAGGACTGGCACAAATATTAGGCGTGATCTGATGAAATCAGAATGTTGTGGTGCTTTGGCACTGTAGGGGAAAGTAAAAGAATGCTGTACCACCAAAAAAAGGCATGAAAGTCACCAGGAATGCAGTTCTTTACTTCATATGGGGGACTTTGTGAGCTGCAAGCACTTGAAGAAGAGAGTTACAGGAGCAACCAGCCACAGAATGACTCTGAGCTGTCACTGCAAAGCGGGACTGAGAAGGGTGAATGCAGCCCTGGCTATATCCAGATGGGAAATTCTCACCAGGTGAGCACAAAGTCTGTGACCACTCCTGGTCATCTGTCTTCAGGAGAGGGAACTTGAACAGCAGCACAGTCAGAAGAGTTACCATGGCATTAGGTGCAGGCACAGGCTGGCTAGTAAGAAAATGCTGGAAGAACTTGTTAAGTTTTTCATGTAATGGCTGAGAAGGAGATGATTGCTGTGTACAAATACATTGGAGCATAAATACTAAGGCAAGGACCTATGTGAGATAAAAGACAACGTTGGCACAGGAACAAATGGATATTAACTGGCTGTACATCAAATTAAGCTGGAAATGAGACGATTCCTAACAATTAGAATAGTGAATTCTGAAACCACCTTAGATCAGATCAGACAAGCTGAGTCAAAGCCCAGCTACTTTTTAAGATGAACCTTGGTAAGTCTGTGAAGACAACACAAAATCAAGTGGTGGTGGGAACAGCATGCAGTGAGACTTGACATCTCTGGGATGTCCTGTCCTGTGTTTCCAAATGCTCACAGTACCTCTTGTGGTGTCACTGGGAAAAAAAATTAGCATATGTGCCACTTGTTTATTGATCTGTAGTTGGTTGTTTCCTGAAAGCATAAGACTGGAAGAGTCCACCTAAACCATCCCAAGTTGAGGGCCTCCTGTTGACACTGAGCTCTTGTGAAGGTGCACGCACCACCACCTGTGAGTGACCAGGACGCTGTGCCTTGGCTGCAGATGATGACCCAAGCTTTGCCGGGCCTCTCTGCCCACCGTGCTGCTGCTTCACCTGCTGGGGTGGACTGCAGCCACCTCGCAGGAACCCAGAGGACTGGGTCTCCCATTTGAAACGGATGTCGAGATGGCACTGGACTGCGAGAGGACCGGCTCCACCTCACGAGCAGCAGAGAAAGCAGAGGTCGGTGTGACAGCAACGCCAGGGCCCTCTTTCCGCCATTTCCCTCACGCCCTCACCACCACCCGCCAGCCAAACCTCCATACCCCACCCAGACCCTGACCAAACCCGCAGCCTTTCCCAGCCATTTTCCATTTTTTCCCTCCTGTTGCTGCCCACCCACCTCCTCGGCCTCCCCAGACAGCTGCCTTGCCCCTAAAAATCAGCCAAACCCGCCCCACAATCCAGCACCGTTCCCCCTCAAAATGTCTGGGCGCTGCGCGGCCCCGGTCCGTCAGGCGCTGCTCCCCCGGGCGTGGCTACGGAATGGGCGGGCAGCGACGCTAGCGCCGATTGGCTTCGGTGGGCGAGCTCCGCCCTGGAGGGCGGAGCTCGAGCCCCTGAGGCCAATTGGCAGCGGCGGGAG
>VYZV01016808.1:47757-69830 GCA_013401275.1 Pandion haliaetus | reverse complement strand
CTTCCCCACAGTCCCAGCCGGGCGGCAGCCCCGGGCCCGGCCGTACAGGCCCCGTTGGCGGCGGTGCCGGCGCTCGAGCGGGCCGCGGCATCGCGCTTCCGGGGCCCGGAGCGGCGGTAGGCCCCGGCGGTGCCTTACCCCGAGGCCCTGCCGGGAGCCGCCCGCGCTTCCCGCTCCCGGGCGGGGGAGGGAAGGGGGACACTGCGGGGCTCAGAGCGGGATGCGGGGCTGGGGGCCTGTGCTGGAGCCGCCTCGCTGGGGGTAAGGCCTGTGCGGGACGGTGCCCACGGACCCCGATTGCGCTCGGCTCCCTGATACCCTCCACCCTGGTGCGGCCGCTGGGCTCGGCCCTGGCTGAAAACTGTGGGGATGTTGAACAGCTTGAGGAGGGCTGTGGTCTGCTGAGGCTTTACTGCAGCAGGGCGAGAACAGCCTCCGGTGGCAGCGCTGGCTGCCTGGTGGCTGGAGAGCTTGCTCCTACACAGCCCTCGGCATCAATGTACCATTGAGATGGCTTTTCCCTCCTCCTCTGGGCAGGGTGGCAGTACCAGGACTCCCCCGCTGCTGTGACACAATGTTAGCTTTGAGTGCTGGCTCGTGTAGGTGCTTGGTCTTCATCTGGCCCTTGCTCTGGAACGTCGGTGGGAGGAGGAGGTCACTGTCACCCTCCTGGTGGCAGCAGTAGCCTGTCTGCAAGCTTACCTTGGACTGGTGTGTGGTCATGCACAGGGGTATGCACTTGCTGGGCAACTGCAGGTTTATAACCATGGCCAAATGCTCATCTGACCTTCCATAGGCAGTACTGGGCTTGGTCTGTAGGTCTCTTATGTGGGCCTGTTCTTCTGTTGTAATGAAGGGACAGTTGTGGAAGCTGCTTTTTGATTTCTATAACAGGCTAAATGAGACAGTGTAAATACATAGGCATTGTGACAGGAGGGGAGGCTTTGGGGGTGGCAGTCCATATGCCTCAGTGTCCAGGCTGTTTCCTGCAGGGGGACTGTCAGGTGCTTTCCCTGTGACTGACCACCTTGGTTCTGGAGTCCTAATGGCAGGATGTGGGGTGAATACCCATTCCTATGCTCAGTGGGCAGTGCGGGATAATGCAGGGCACTTTCAGTGCTAGTGCATTCCCTCAGAGCATCTCTTCCCTTCTCAGAGACCAGGATTGCCTGTGCAGCAGTGCATCCACCCTGCTGTGCTGCCCCAAATTGACCACCTTCTCTTCTGCCAGAATGCAGCCAGGGCAGATTCCTAGCTGGATGGAGCTGACCTTCCCACCAGACCTGCTGGGCAGCTTCTTGAGGATGGTTTAGAGAGTCAAAAAGTTGGCTGAGGCCTTGGGGCTTGACTGAGACTGCTGTGTCTTGTCTCTTTCCTAGGATGCCCCTCTAGCTTATGGGTTTGAGCTGCTGCTGACAACCTATTCCTATGAGAAGTAGCATGATGCCAGCTGTTGCAGCATCTACTTGCTGCATCTTGCTGTGGGGATTAAGCTGTGCCACCCACACAGCCTGGGCCTCTGCAGTTTTGCCCTGCATCATATTCTTACCTCTGTTTCCTGAAAGTCTGTTAGATGGGGGGGATTTTATGGTCCTTCAGGGCAGAAATGTAATATGAGAAAAAGTACTGTTAAAACTGAGGCTAGGGGAGTAAAAACCCACTCTGACCTAGAGGTGTCTCGCACTATGTTTTGGAGGTGAAAATAAGTGAGCTTATTCAAGGTGTGTAGTGTCTCCTTTCTCTCCTGGTGGAGGAGAGCCTGGTATCCCCAGAAAGCTCTGAAGCTGGCATCATAAGCAGGTGCATTGCTGTATGCTTGGCTTGGTACTGTCCTTGAAGGTTGTGGGTGAATGCTTTCCCCTTTTCTGCTAGGGTTACAGCATAGCCACTCAGGCTGAGATCTTTCCTTTAGGAAGAAGCTTGCAGGAGATACTGGGAGTGGTGCCTGTGATGGCCCAAGAGATCTCCTGTGTTTCTATGCTTTTGTATTGGATTTGAGCTAGCATGTGCCCTACTGGCTGTCAGATGGTGGGAGCACTTGGGCTGGAAAGTCTGGTTCTTGCCAGTCAAACAGGTGAGGCAGCCTGGGCTGCTGCAGGGAGGAACCTGTCCCCAGGAGCCAGAGCTCTTCCCTGCAGGAGTTGTGGGGCTGCTGTTGCTCAGATGACAAGTTGCAGCTGCCACAACCAGCTCCCCATCAGCAGGCCTGTGTCTGGATGCTAACTGAGACTTCTCCCCATCAGCAGGCCTGTGTCTGGATGCTAACTGAGACTTTAGTGGCTTGGGGATGGTGGAGGTGGTAATCGGGTTGGATGGTTCTTGATTTCCCTTAGTGCCTCACAGGGTATTTAATTTCTGGTTGATTCTTCCCTGTGGGATGGATCAGGGTGGTAAGCTGTTGCTGTGGCAGCATGTATCCCGTCTTGCTGCAAGGAGTGCTCTCTTACCCTGTGCATCAGATCAGCTAGCTTGCTCTCATGGTTTGTTAATAGAGTTTCTCTGTATGCATACAGATTTATATCTCATGCTGCTTCTACTTGACCCTAAGAGGCAACCCTAAGAGGCTTCCCTATCTGTGCAGGACCAGCAGTAGGAGCACCAGCCCTGGCTTTGAATGGTCCATCTATACCTGTGTGGAGATAATTGAGCTTAATGCTTTTTTTTTGTGTGTGGAGGGCTGTGAACCCTGTTAAAGATGGTACCTATTAAGCCTTATGCCTACTGGAATCTGTGGTGTGTATACTGTGCTGCTGGAGTCTGACATCTCTAGTATTGTCAGAGAACATCCCTTTCTCTTGTTATAAGGTGGCTGTGTGACTGCACTGCCTTCTTGGTGTGGAGGGTAGGGGGGCCTGAAGCTGATGTCTTGGTGAGTTCCAGGCTTGTCTCAATGAGAAGTGGCTCTGGGTTTGCACTTGGGCTTCTTGAATGGTCCAGGTAGAGCTGTTGGAGGTATTTTAGGAGTCTTTCCTTTCTGCATCTTGCTTCGTAGACTTCTAATATCCATCTTGTCTTGGTGTGCCTGTCCAATTAATGCACAGGCCTGGATGGGACAGGGCACAATCATCATTACTGTGTAATGGTTACAGACACTGCTGTGGGAACAGAGGTGGAGCCTTGTAGTGAGGCACTTGCATGATGATTAAAACCAGATATGAATGCTCTGGTACACTCTGTCCCACCTCCAGATAGGGGTGCTCTATGTTCCTTTGCCAGAGGGCTTTAGAAGACTTGACCTATTTCTAGAAGCAGGTGTCAGGGGTTGGTGTTGCTTGGTCTAGCCCTGCCTGCCCTCCTCTGTTGCCTGCCTAGTTTTGTCCTTCCTGAGTCTGCTCTCCTGTGCACCCTGGGGGGCTGCCAGGTGCCATTGCTTCAGAGAGGGAGCCCAGCCACCTCTACCTCCTTCCCCCCTCACCTGGTGCTGCATGAGGGAGTGGACACAGCTCAGTGTGGTTAGCTTGGAAAGGTAATACCTTATTTTCTACTTCTGTAGGTATCTCACCCTCTGTTTCTTTTCTTCCTTCACCTCTTTACTCCTTTGTTCCTTGCTCTGTCAGACTTTCTGCCTAATATTGCCTTTTCCCTAGCTGCTCTCATCTGTACTGATATCAGTGCCCTGAATATGCAGCCACCAGTGTTGAATGTGATAAGGAGTAAGCCTACTCGTAACAACTTGCCTGATCAGCTTGGGGAGGTGCTGTCCCTGAAAAAACAGTGCTGTGCCTGTAGGCTTTTTACTGCAATGTATGCTCTTGTGGGACCTTGAAGTCTGATTACCTGCCTTGGTTTTGGTACAAGGTTACCAGTACCCTATTGCAATGGGCTTGCTCCTTCCCTTAAAAGCTTGTGAGGTGCCACACTGACTGCCCAGGCTCTGCAGAGTTTGCCTGCTAATCTGGGAGTCTCCTCTTGCTCTCCTTGCTTCCAGCATGCACAGGAAGGGGAGAGCTTAAATCTCTGTTTGTAGGATGCTATCCAAAGGCCTCAGGGTTTTACAGCCACTGTGTGAGATAGTGGTAGGGTATTAACACACACTTGGTGAAGATGGGGAAACTCCATCTTCAGATGGGTCGCTTCCTACCACTTGGAGCTAGAGTGACTCCTGCAGCAGCTGCAATGGCAGCTCTTGCAAGAGCTGTTAACATATCAAGGGTTTGAGAGTTTGCATCCCTTCTCTGTGAACACAGTCCTCCTATACTGACTTCAGAGTATACTTATGCAGAGCATATGGTACTGGGCTGTTAGTGATGTCCTTTGACACTTGGCACGAAGTAGCTGAGCCAGGGGAAGTGACAAATGGATGTGATTCAAGTAGGAAAACTGATCTGGTGGTGTTAGCATGAAGTTTCCTTGTAGACATTGTAGTTATGTTGTGGGCTGAGAATTCTGGGACTGGTTGTCTTCAGACTCTGTCCCAAATCCTCAGAGCCAAGGTGCCAGGCTAGGAGAGCTACTTTCCTGCTCTGCCCTAATCTGCTGGTATGGCTTTCCACATTTGAAACGTAGCAGCTCATGCTCTCCTGCCAGATGGGTCTTCTGTGCCCTATGAGCTGGTGCACAGGCATCTCTTTAGGCTGTGATTTCTCTTGAGGGGAAAAACATGACTTTAGTAGCATGTGAACAACAGTGCCTTAACTGAGTCTTCAGTTGGATGGCTGAAACAATTAGCAGTAATGCAGGTGTACTTGAATACAACTCTCCTTTTGAGTGCTTTCTGCTGCATGTGCTTGAGCTGGTGTCCTGAGATGTTGTGTGAAGCAAGTGTGTGCTGTCTGGTTACAAGCCCTTCTCCCTTTCACCTGGGCACAGAGTGGCAGAAGGAGATCCAAATCCAGTTTTCTGTCCTTCATGATAAACTTTAGTCTTAGAGTGATCCCACTGCAGAGTTGATAAAGAACAGGGTTTTGCTGCTTAGGGCTGGCCAGGCTCTCTCCCTCTTGTCTTGCTCTGACTGCCTTGCTGCTTGTGTGTTGTTCAGGGCAGACATGGTTCCTCATCTTGCTGGATTCACTTGTGCATAAGCTCAGGAAAGCATCTCCTGAAGCTGTGACTGACAGCTCTTGGTGATGGTTTCAGGTGCTAACCTTGGTGTCTGCTGTGCACAGCCCTGTCTGTGCCTGGTCTGGGTCCACCAGACCCTGGGTTGGTCAGTCCCACTCTTCCACAGTGGCAGCTGCTACTGACAGCTGCTTTTGAACCACAGGTACCCATAGCTCTGCTGGGAAACATTTCCTGGGTGCACAGAGCTGCATGCAGGCCTTGCTGGACCCCACAGTGACTTTCTGGAGCTCCAGAAAGCTGGGCAGGTGCTGTGGTAGGGAGCTGGGGGAGGAAGATCTCTCTTCCTGGGAGGCTGTGGAACTCAGAGCTGCATCAAGCAGCAAGCCTTACTTCTAGCTTGTAGGTCAGGGATGCGGGTTGGTTTGATATCTGGCCAACTGGTTATCTCCTGACCTTTGAGGGTTGCTATTCCCTTAGGAGCCCCACAGGGGCCAGGCCTGCTTTAGCCAGTTCAGCAAGGGCCCTGTGCCAGCTCTCCCTGGGGTGGCAGCTCTGTGGCCACCTACCAGACTGTTTTAGTGCTGCCTGTAATTAAAATAGTGGGGAGATTAGGGTGGCTTGCTTTCACACTTATTACAGGACTGATTTCTGACTCGAACACTGATGGGGTAGGAGTGTTGGATGGCTGGGGCTGAGTGTTGCTTGCAGATGGTTGCTCTTTGGGGAGAGATGTACCCTGTGAGGCTGTTAACAAAACTAACTGGGTTGAGCTCTGGTCTCTATCAGTGTCATGGTTCATGATGCTGTGGTCTGACTGCTCTTGGGCTGCTGGGCCTAGTTATAAAGGGCCTTGCTGTTCTTGCTGAAGTTGCACTAATTAGTTGTGTAGCTTGTTGGAAATATGCAGTGTACACATTGCTTGGTATAAGTAAGTATCTAATCCTTGATGTTGGTTACTGGGGCAGAATGTGGCCTGATACTCTGGTTTGCAAATAGTGGGAACTTTCTTGCTGAGATGGGGAAGTGACACCGTGTTGGTGAGAGGTGGAAGGAGATGTGTTGCAAGGTCTCTAGGTATTGTGCAGGGTGTGTTTGGCCCCCCTGGGTTCCTGGTGCTTTGGGATGCTTGGACCTGTTTGCTTGACTCTTCTTCAGCTGTTCAAGGCTCAGCTTTGGGTTCCCTGTTTCCTCCCAGCTCCTTACCCAAGAGGATCAGGATCCAGGAGGAGTCAAAGGAGAATGTCTCCCCTGTGCAGAGAGGACAGATACCAGCCACTGAGCTGTAAATGCCTGCAGTGTGTGATGCACAGTGTAGCATGGAGGGCAGTAAGAGCAGATGCCTGGATGGATGGTGAACCTCTCTCAAAGGGCAGAGGGACATCAAGTACTGGTGTTGTACACAGAGGAAATAGTAGAGGTGAGTTCAGGTTCCCAGATGCTGCTGTGCTGGAAAACCTCTGCCTGCAGCAGAAGGGCTGATATGGAGCCATCATGGCTCAGGCAGGCCAGTGTACTTAGCATCCTCCTGCTTAGTGAGGGTAATGCTTGGGCCTGCTCTACAACTCCCCCTTTGGAGCTCAACTGCCAACGCCTCAAGGCCAGTGTCTGCCCCCTGGGAGACAGAGAAGGGTGAGACATACCTGTGTCTGCTCACTGAGCAAGGTGCACTTCAGCTTCTGTCTAATGCAGGACCATGTAGCATGCTAGTGTGGATACCAGGTCTTGCAAAGACGTGAAGACCTTGGGGATTCCCTGGAGATGTGGTTGCTCACTTAACTGCAGCAGGATGTTGTTCTGCCTCGGGAAGCTGTGGAAAATGCATAGGTCCTTTTCTGCCCTGATAGAAGTCCTAGTGCTTGCCAGAGCCCATGTTCAGGACAGGTCCAATATTTCCTGTCTCCCTGTGACATGTATGGCTGTAGGTGTGGTGGAGGTGCTTCACAAGACAAGTAAGAGGGACTTGTTGCTGTTCACACTGGTGGGGACTTCTGTGCTAGTGCTGGCTTGAAGTGAGCTTCTTCCACTGCTTGGGGGGATAGTTGTCTGGGTTCAGGGCTGCTGCCAGGATGACCCTTGTTTGCTGCATGCTCTGTGCAGCCTTTAGTAGGTCTCTCAGGGCAAAACTGCAGTGTGAGTCTTCTCACCCAAGTCTCCAGTGTCTGGGAACCCTGAATTGTTTGGAGCTGGAGTCCTAGTTGGCCAGTGATGCTGGAGCCTTGCTGGCATCTGGGTCAGCAAAGTAATCTGTAATACCTGAGCTCAAGTGTTTCCCTGCAGTGTGAGATGCAGCGCTGAGCTTGTGGGTGACTGAACTATCTTCTCATCTTAGCCTGCCCAAAATAGGCAAGTATTCCACAGGAGTTTTGTCTCTGCCCTAGACCTATAGTAAGGCTGACTCATTCAGCTTGATAAGATAAACACAGAGCTTGAATAGTCAGGTACCTGTGCTGGGAACTAACTCTTGAGGGCTCCTCAATCTCACAAATAAAGGTGTAGCTGGATGTAGTGGTTGAAAGCTGAAACTAGACAGACAAGTTTGGAGCTTGCTCTTAGCCATTAAAGCAACATAAAGCTCAGCAGCTTTCAGGATTTGTACTTACTGCACTACCCACAGCTGGAGCCTTGAGTGGCTCTCAAGAATGCTATAGTTCCTGCTACACTTTTGTGGCCTTTGCTGCATGTGGAGAGTGGATAATCTTGGCAGTGTCCAGGACCTTGAATATTACTTGTATCACAGTGATACCACAAGTGAGTATTACTTGCTGTTAAACCACTTGAAACCCTGGGTTGGGAAGGTGAGCATCTGTTCTGCTGGTGCCCCTGAGGTGTGGGGATCAGTCCTGAGCAGGCTTTGCCCTGTTGCTGCAGCTGCCTCCAAGGTGGTGTGAGGAACCACCTTGTGTGCTTTCTGAAGCACAGCAAAGCCTCTTGTGCTCTGTCTTTGGGGTGCGTGGCTGTGCAGGCAGCTCTGGAGCCTTGTTTGGAGGATTGGGTTCTTTGAGGGGTGGGGGGTGAAGGGGGAGAGCTGTTCTATCCCCCTGCTGTTGCAGAGAGGTCAGGTGATACTCCACAGTTTGGAGGAGCACAAAGGGTATGACTGGGCAGGCACAGAGCCAGCACTGTTGCTGCACTGAAGTGATTTGCAGATAATGGTGAGCCAGAATGTGTGCCAGGCCCCTATGAAGATTGCTGCCAGTGAAGGCTGTCACATAGGTGCTTGGTAGCACTGCACTGGTAGCATCTGCTGCTGTCTTGCCTGGGTCCCAGCTAGAGCAAAGAACTTTGCTGAGCTCTTCCTCTTGAAGCAAAGCTGAAGGAGTGATGCTGGTGCTGGCTGGCAAGGACTTGAAGTGGCAGTGGCTGCTGGATACTTCCAGCTGGGACCTTACTGGGAAGAAGGTTACTCTTGCTTCAGCCTCCCGGCTGCTGGTCTGAGAGAGGCTGCATGCTTCCTGGTGGTGGCAGCACTAAACCTCCGGGGGAGGCTGGGCTGGGGACCCATTTCCCCAGGCCTGTGTGTGGGCAGTGATTCCTGTGCACCTTCCTGGATGAAGGTGTGGGTGGAGTGTCTGGTAGCAGCTGTGGGGAATGCCTCCCTCGCAGGTGGGTGAGTCATATGAGGCTGGGCCTGTGCTCTGTCTTCCTTCTTGCTGCTCTGGTGCCCCATGGGCTGGGGAGAGGTTGGGGAGCACAGGGGGCTGGGTGAGGGTGTTTAAAACTTGCCTGCAGCAGCAAGAGCCTGGGCCCTTCCTCCTTTTCTGGAGAGCGTCTGTCTGGATCACTGTCTGGTATGTGCTTGTAGTGAGGCTGAGCAAGTGTGGGGAGTGCCAGTCCTTCTCCCTGCAGCCTCATATCCTTCTCCTGTGGCTTTCTCCACCACCTTGGGATATTGTCCCCTGTCTAGAAGGGGAGTGGAAATGTCATTACCAAGTAGAATGCACTTAGCCTCTGAGGTGCTGGGTTATGGGGTGGTAGTTCTTGTCAGGAGGGTTTTGTGCAAGGATGTGAAACCAGGAACTCTGACACCAGAAACTGTTGTTTGTTTCTGAACTGATAGCTTTCCTTCCTCATGCAGTGGGTCTGCCAGTGATGCTGTGTTGCTTCTCTGGTGGGGATCAGTGAGCAGGATCCCAAAGCTGATGATAAAAGCACTGCTCTGTGGAGAGTGTGGGCCAGCTCAGCATCTCCCTTGGAGACCTTGCATCAGGGTCAGGCAGAGCAGTGCGCTGGGTGGGTATAGGTGGCAAGGCTGGTGGCAACATCATGGTTGTGGGTGATAATGCTTGAGCCTGTACAGCAGGAGCAAGACTAAGGGGCTAGAAATACAGTGCTGGGGTTGGAAGCTTTCCTAGCTGGCTTGAAATGTTAGGATCCTGCCTTGGAAGGACTGGTGGTGGTAGATGATGGGGTTCCCAGCAGAGCTGGGGAGACAGGACCAGGCTCAATGAGAAATTGGGAGCATGTGGCTCAACTGGAAAGGGGATGCTGGTGTGTGATCATCTGAGAGCAATGCTGGCCAGAAATACATGACTGTGCTTCTGAAGCTGTGCTTGAAATTTGCTGATCTGCAGGCCGCCCTCCTGGCAAAACAGCTGCCTCATCTGCCCTTTCTCTCTCCACAGAGATACTGCCACCATGGAGGGGATTGTGACCATGTATCAGGACTTCATGAAGAAAGCAGGTGAGTGTTTGGCTTTGCCCAGCTGCAGGGCAGGTAGCCCTACATGCCTTACTGCCACAGGCACAGGCGGGTGGTCTGTCATCCCTGAAGCAGGCTGGTTCTAGCTGCATCCTGCCTCTGCCCTGACATAGATGCAGCTCTGGGTTTTTTTGGGCTGCCTGTTACGAGGCTGTCTTGCCTTATTGCCTGTGCAGGCCCTTTTGGGGCACTTGCACCTTCCGGGGCAGAAGCTTTCCAGGCTGCCCTGCAGCTTAGCTTCAGGCTGTACCTTACTGAGCTTGGCTGGCTTCATCAGCCTCTGCTCCCAGACTGCCCCCCTACCTGCACTCCTGTTCTAGGAGAACAGGATTACCGTGTCCTTGCCTGCACTCTGGCAATAGCATTGCTGGCAGCAGATTGGGGTGAGGATGCTAACTGCTCTGCACTGTGGCTCTCTCTGCAGACCCCCGCATTGCTGATTATCCACTGATGCAGTCCCCGTTCCTTGTGATGGGCATCCTTCTGGCATATGTCTACTTTGTACTATCCTTGGGTCCCCGGCTAATGGCCAACAGGAAGCCTTTAAACCTGAAGAAGTTCATGGTGCTGTACAACTTCTTTCTGGTGGGACTCTCACTTTACATAGTCTACGAGGTGAGTTGTTGGCAGTAGGCTTTGTCTGGCATAGGTAAAGCAGTGCACACAGGCTGCATTGGTGATGGGGAGCCCTTTTACAGACTGTTCCCTGCCCTGCTGTGCAGGGCTTGGGAAGTACAGTAGGTGATGTGTTGTGCCTCACCCTTGATGATGTTCTTGTTGCAGTTCCTGATGGCAGGGTGGCTTACTGGGTACACCTGGCGATGTGACCCTGTGGACTTCTCGCAGGACCCCAAGGCCCTCAGGGTGAGTTCTTGTCCCTCTCCTGATAAGTGGGGAGGGCATTCAGTGCTTGTGTTTGGACAGCAAGGTCACAGCTACCTGCCTCTCCTGAAGCAGAGGACTTAGTCCCTGACTCTTGGTTTCACTTCAGGGTTACTGTATGGAGACCCTTGGTCACTGGGCATGTTCAGGCTGAGGTGGGTCCCTAATGTTAACCTGTTCTGTTACAGATGGTCAGTGTTGCTTGGCTCTTTGTCTTCTCCAAGTTCATTGAACTGACGGACACGGTGAGTGCATTACTGAGGAAGCCTTGTCACTGCTTGCTGGGCAGGGAGTTTGGGCCCAGTGTACTTGGGGTAGGTGCTTGCTTCAGCCCTTCCAGTCTGACCTGGTAGTGCTTCTGTCTGGCATCACTGCCAAGGATGCTACTTTGGGCTATTGCAGAGGCCACTCCTGGCATGTTATAGCTCTGGAAGCTGTGGGGTGACCTAATGTGTGGCAGCAGTGAGCTTGGAGATGGGGGAAGCATCACTGAGATTAGACACTGAATTAGCGGCCCAGCCTGCTCTAGGTGCTCCCAGGGCTACAGGTCCTTGATGCTGTTGGGATCTTATTGCAGGTGATCTTTGTCCTGCGGAAGAAGAATGAACAGGTCACATTCCTGCACCTCTTCCACCACTCTGTTCTGCCTTGGAGCTGGTGGTGGGGAGCAAAGTTTGGTCCAGGTAAGATGGAAACTGTCTGGGTGCACAGCTTGGAAAGGGTGGGTTTTTCCCAGTGTACTGAGAAGGGTTTTTTGGCCCTGCTGGGCTCTTAGGAGCTCCTTGTAGTGCTGATTGCTGCAGAGGATTGACTTACGCTAAGGAAAATCTGTTTTAACAGGGGGAATGGGCTCATTCCATGCCATGATCAATTCCATGGTGCATGTTGTCATGTACTTCTACTATGGACTCTCAGCAGCAGGACCTGCCTTTCAGAAGTACCTGTGGTGGAAGAAACACATTACAGCCATCCAGCTGGTGAGTCTGTGCTGTGAAGCAGAACATGCGCCCTCAGCCTCTGATGTGAGGGGCTGGCCAGCTTTTGTAGCTATGAAAGTGCAGCCAGCAGCTGTAGTTGTCTGTTCCGTAGTCTCTCATTCTGGGTTTCTGGCAGCTCTGGCCTGCTGTGGGTCTCTAATAGCCCTAACAGCCTGGTTAGGGTGTGGGCGCTGCTCAGCCTGCTGCCCCTGGGCTGCAGCCTTGTTGGGAGGGTGGTGGGGCACATGCTGCCTTGAGACTTGTGCCTGCCTTTTCCAGCTGCTGCTGCTGGTGCCTCACCATAAGGACCTCTGCTTCAGAGTGGGAAAGGAGCCTATTGGTTTCATTTAGAAAGAAGGTCTGTAGTGGGATCCCTGACCTTGCTCTTGTGAATAACTTGTCCCTGCTCTGCCTTGTTCCCAGGCACAGTTTGTGATTGTCTCCATCCACATCTCCCAGTATTACTTCATGCCCAGCTGCCAGTACCAGTTCCCCATCTTCATCCACCTCATCTGGATTTATGGGACCATCTTCTTCATCCTCTTCTCCAACTTTTGGTACCAGTCCTACACCAAGGGCAAACGGTTGCCCAGGGTGGCTCAGCAAGCAGCCCAGCACAACGGTAGCAGCATCCATGAGAATGGCACTGTCACCAATGGCAAGGTCAAAGCCAACTAGAGGGCAAGGCCCTCCCAGAGCCAATGAGAGCCCCGGGGCAGAGGCAGCTGGGACCTGTTCCCCTGCTCCTGGGTGCCACTAGCCAAGTCAAGTGCCTACAGACTGTTGTACCCCTCTGCCCAGCCCTGCTGTCCTCTGTCTGCATGCCCAGCCCCTCTGCTCTGAGCAGCCATGGGCAACTTCTCCTGCTCCTGGGAGTGCCTGTGCTGTTTCTTGGTGTTGCTGAGCAGAGAGGCAGCTGCCTGCATCACAGCTGTGGGGCTGCAGTCCCATTCCAGTGTTTCCAAAGGAACTTCCCCAAGTGCCTACATCTGGCCCTTCTTCCTGGGGGCTACTTCCTTCTGAGTAGGACCAAAAGAAGAGACCGGTCCCTGTCCTGGTGCCCTCTCCTCTCCCCTGTCTCATCAGAGCCTGTGTGGATGAGCAGACTTGTTCCTGGCTGCTTGATGCTGCCAGCTGAAGCATGAGCGCTTCTGCTCTACCATGCCTTGTGCTGCTTTGTTCCATGCCACAGTGCTGCATGTCCCTTCTGGTCCCTGTGCACCCAGGTTGGGGGTCCTGCCCTGCTGTATCTGCACAGGCATGGCTGTGGAGGATGTAGGGGCAGTGCATATGGGACTTGAGAGCCCACAGCTGCCCAGTACACTACACATGCCTTGTGCCTAGTATGTAGCAGGGGTTGTGACAGCCTGAAATGCCTCCCCCACGTAAGCCCAGGTTGCCTTGCCTTTCCGTGCCTGGGCTGGGTGCTTGGTGTGTGCTTTAGCCACACTTGCCTGATCCTGTATGGCAGCTGGTGGGTTGCTCTAGAGTGGGGGAGGCCAAGCTCAGCCTTGGTTTGGACTACTTCCATTCCTGCAAACTTGAGACTTGAGCAATAATTGGCCCTAGAATCAGCTCCTGGGCTCTCCTGCTTGGGACCAGCCCTGCTCTGGCCCAGCATGAGCACAGCAGAGCATGGTTGTAGTGTGCCCTGCTGTGGTGTAACAGCGAGCACCTCTTGCCTCTGTGGATCTGACTGGGCCTGGGTGAAGGTGTGTGCTGCCCTACAGCAGGGCAGTGCAGTAGCTCTCCTGGGCCTGGTGCCCATCACCTGCTCTGGCTGTAACCAAAACCATGCTGATGGCCTTGAGGATGAGGTGAAGGAGCCAGGCCCTGTCAGATTGGGCTGCTCTTCTATCACAAATAAACAGACAGAAGGAGAAGTGGCTCTGCCCTCTTGTTTTTGTGGCTTGCTGTCCTCAGAAGCTGTTCTAGAGGCTTGGTCCTGCCCAGTGTGGTTGGAGGCAGGGCTGGGAGAAGCAGCTGGAGTAGCAGGTTTGTGTGTTGGGGGGAGAGGGAGATGATAGCAGTGTGCTGATGAAGCAGATGGCGGATTGTTTCCAAGTGTTTTGGTAGAGTGGTGCTCAGGGCAGGAAATGTGTCAAGGCTGCTGTTGTGAAAGTGGCTCCGCCCTGTGAAAGAATGGCTGGGGTGGAGTGTGGGTGTGGGCTGGGACCAGGGCCAGCTGCCCAGGAGGAGCTGCTGCTTTTCAGAAATCCTGGGGAGCTGAGGTGTGGCAGAGGGAATGGAGCCCCTGGAAACCCAGGTGATGGGGAACAGCAGTCTGTTGCTTTCTGCATCTGCTGAAGCCAAAGCTGCTGCCATCTGTGAATGTCTCTGCAGTGTGGATCTGTGCAGAACATAGCTTGGGTTGGTCAGAGGGAGGTTTATGTTGCTGCTGCCTTGTTCTTGCTACAGAAGTGCATCTTGCCAGGCAGTGCTCTGTTGTCTCTACGACCCGAGATGGTCTGGCATCCCTTCAGCGCTGTTGGGGTGCAGTACTGCCTTCCCCATCACCTTGTGACCTGTGCAGAGAGGCCAGCTGAGGTGCCAACTCAAGCCTGGGAAGAGGGGTGGGGAGCTGGCTGGGCTGCTTGCGGCTGGGAGGAATGCATTAGACCAGCAGGCCTGCAGAAGCTGAGTTTCACTGTAGCTTTGGTTGGGGTGTGGGAGGGCTTTAGTGGATGTCCAGCCAAAGCCCTAGAGCAGGGCTTGGTGTGAGGGAAAGCTCTGCTGATCCTGCCTGAGCTACTGCGCACTTCTGAAACGTAGGAAAAACGTTTCAAGTGACCTGAACTGGTGCAACCACTATGCCTAACTGCATGTGAGTATCACCCCATTTTACAGGGCTCAGTGCCCTTGTATGTATGAAGCCTTAAAATGGGATCTGTCTGCTGTACTGTGTAGTGTTCTCCCAGTTGTTGCTGCTTCTCTGTGGGCAAGGACTGGCAGGAGAACTTCCTACACACTACTTCAGCAGGAACCAGAGCATTAGTTCAGTGCTCAGAAGTCACTGTTTCAGGAGCTGTAGGTGACAGTCCAGCTGAGATGGAGCTTTTCCTGTCTCGCTGTCTCCTCCCTGCACCCCAGCTGGCTCGGTAAAGACAGGACTGTCTTTGCTTTTGCCCAAAATAGTAACAGTACTTTAAACTCCTTATGCTTGTCACTTTAAAACAAGCTCTTCCCTATATGTGCTCTGCTTTCCCTTCCTCCAATTGTTGCTGTTAGCTGTGATCTTTCCGAGGGCTGGCCATAGCACTTGGTAATTTATATGCTGTCGTGATCAGTCTGGGCTGCTGCTCTGAACTGAAATCACACCTTATATGGCAGTGTTTCCTGGGGCTGCTGGATCAGTGTCCAGCTCCTTCCTTGCTCTGAGGCAGTAGGACCAGTATGGGGCCAAAGGAAGATACTGCACTACCATCACCTTCTAGTAATACTCAGAGGATGTTCAAGGGGTGGGTGTGTGCTAAGGAGAGAGGCTTAAGGCAAGCCTGTGCTAACTCCCAGCATCAAACTACAGTGGTGAGGGGCAGGGCTCCTAAAACAGCAGCACAGCTCTGGGGAAAAGCCCAACCTTGCATATGGGTTCCTGCCCCTGTTCTTGTCCCCACGGGATCCATCTGCTGCCCTAGGGTTTGCTTCTGAAGAGGAAGAAGAGCTGCCTCTTCCTCCCATGGACCTCCCCTGCTCTTCCCCGGGTGGCCAGATGGGGGTGCACCAACAGACCTGCTGGGAAGGTGCGAGGCTCAGCTGCTGCAAGCTGTTTTTTGAGACTGTGCGCCCCCCATCAGTAACAGGTGGGGGGCTGCTCTGGTGGGTGTGGGGGGCACACTGCCTGGCCTCAGCACAGCATGAGTTGGTGCCAACACTGCCCACCTTTGAAGGCTGCAGCTGGCTTAAAGCTTAGGCAGAGGAGCCTGGTGCCAGGTACAGCATGGTACTGTGCTGAGGAAGGTAAAAACAGTTAATAATAATCCACCCTCAGCTAATCACAGGCTGATGGGAGGCACAGGCTTTGTCATGCTGCTTTGCACAGGCCAAGATGCTAATCAGCTGTGCAGTGTCCCTGGCAGCCCCTGGGCTATGCTGGTGCAGCTGAAGGACAGGCTCAGTGGGTCTGGTGCAGCCTCACAACCTCAGACAGCATGGGTCCAATATGCAGAGCAGCATGGCTCTCAAATATGCTCCCTGCAACTTGCACCAGCATAACTAAGCCTGGAAAAAAATGCATTTTTCCAAGTGCTAGGGAGTCAAGCTCTACCAAATGTCAGCTGAGCCTTGCTGTCCGCTTTCCTGTGTGGAGCCTCAGCTTAAGACCAGGGCTTCCCCTCAGCAGAAGGGAGATCAGGGCTGCTGGAAGAATATATGACTTGACTTAAGGGCTGTGCACTGGGTTTATGATGCTTTGGGAGTGTCTTGCATGATGTCCAAGCTGGCTGTGGCAATGTAAACCAACCTTTTGTTCTGCACAAGGCTTTGTGCCGTTGCCCCCCCCTTCTGGCCTTTGGGGTGATTACAGCTGCTGCTGTACACTTCCAGCTCCTCCTCCCACTTTTTTTCCAATAGCATTTGGCTCCTAAATTCAACACTACACTCAGTGCAAAAGTAGCTATTCTACTCCAGCACTGTAAGAGCAGGCAGCATTGGCTGCAGCACTGAGGCTGTATGTGGCAGAACAAGACTTAACTGATGGGTGCAGGCATCACTGCAGCTGAGCCTGCCAAGAACAAGTCCCCAGACTGCTCTGGCACAGGTGATCACTGCAGGTAGTTGCCTGCAGAGGCACAGTAAGGACACAGCCTGAACTGGGGATGTAGACATACTGTGCTTTCAGTTGAGCATTGCTCCTCCCCACCAAAGCAGGCAGCAACAGGGCAGGCAGTTCTCCCTTAGGCAGCAGCCAGTTCAGAGGTGGTTCACTGCTCTGTGGAAGCTGAGGCAAGTCAGGGGTTCTTCCTCTTAGCCCTGGCACAGGGCTGGAGCCCTTGGAAGTGTCAGTTTTGACACACTCCAATCAGGGATGGAGGGCTACAGCTTCCACCTGTGGTGAGGCAGGTGACATACCTGCATTGCCTTAGCTGGGACAGATACACAAGTACAGTCATTGTGCAGCATCCTTCTTCTCCCAGGACGTCAGGGCTGTGCTAGGCTCAGGCTGCCTGCAGACTGGCCCTAAAGAGCAAGAGCTCTACCATTTGCCCAGATCCCAAACCTCAGCAAGGAGGGGCTTGGGTCTGTAAGCCATGGCCTTTTCTATCAGACTCCATAAAGAAAAAAAGTCAAGTTAGAGCAGTTTATTAACATTTAAAATACAAACTGTACAGTAAGGCAAAATTTCCCCTTCCCCCTCCCCACAACAGGTGTGTGCATTTATCGGATGCCCTGGTGAATAATGCTGCTTTTGGCACTGTTTGCCTTCTCTTTCTCCTTCTTCTTTATGGGGTCCATCTCAAAACAGCGCCAGAGCCGCAGCGTTTCATCAGCAGCTGCAGAAGCCACTGTTGCACCATCAGGGCTCATAGTCAGGTTCAAGACTCTGGCAGTATGACCTGAGGAGGAGGAGGTGTGCAGTCAGGGCTGGGCTGAGCACGTGCCCTGGTCCCTCTGGGTCTACCACCATGGTCACATTTAATCCTGTATGCCCCATGAGCCCCACCAGCTTGCATAGCTGTGCCCACACCATGCTGCAGCAGTGTGAATTCACACCCTAGGCATGCATTTGGAGCAACAGTGTTTCTTCAGCCACCCACAGCAGTGCCTCCCTCTAGCAGCATGCCCCTGGACACCATTCTGCATCAGTGATGCTCCAGGCTAGACCACCAGTCTGCTCAAACTAAGGATTACATCTGCCTTCAGCCTCTAGCAGCCATCCCTTCCCCAGGCAAAGGGCCCAGCCTACCTCTCAGCTCAGTGACCTTGGCCATTGTTGGATACTTCCATATAACCAGTTGATTCTGTGCAAAGCCATGGCCGGAAATGAACTCCTTGTAGTTTGTTGACCACAGGATAGAACAGACCTGGAAAGAGGCAGTAATGCAGGTAAGACAGGTTGCTTGTGCTGATGCTCACCACTCAGAGATGAGCCTGGTCCCCTCCTTTCCCATGCTTCTGGGCCTCAGGAACCAGCAGCTCTGTATAGATATCTTGCCAGAAGGTGTTTATCTCCAAAGTGTTGTTCGTGTCTTACCTGGGAATGGGCATCAACAGCACTGAGGCAGCTGCCAGAACACACATTCCAGATGCGGATATGTCTGTCACTAGTCCCACCTCCAGTGGCTAGAACATTTGACTGCCATGGACACCATGCCACAGCCTGAGAGAAAAGGGTTAATTCTAAGACATGCAAGAGGCAGCCCATGCACAGCCAGTGCTGCATGTCTGCCTTGCACAGATGTGTTCCCACAGCAGCCCTGCACTCACCTTGACAGCACCCTGGTGCTGAGTGAAGGTCTGTACAGGAGCAAAGTTTCCACTGTCCCCCTGGGTGCATGGCCAGATGTTCACCAGGTTGTCATTGCCACCACTGGCCAGGTAGCGGCCATCTAGAGACCACTTGAGTCCACACACCTCCTGTGTGTGGCCAGCAAGCGTGGCAACATGATGCTCGGCCACTCTGACATCATGGTGGTGGATGTGGCCAGTCCGTGCCCCACTGTAAAGAGAAGGCTTGCAGGGTCAGGCCAGCACATTTTCACCAAAATCCATTTTTGTGCTGTTGCAAGGCTGCTGTAGCTACCACTGTGTTTCTACCTGTGTTACCAGCATCTCTGGCCTGTTGGTGTGAATGAAGCAGCCATAGAAGCTCTTTACAACTTTAGCAAAGGACAAGAGAGAAGAGAGGCCTTCTCTCCACAGTCTCAGCAGAACCAGCTGAGTAGGAATTCCAAGCCAGGACAGAAAGTCATCTCTGCCATTCCTAACCTGCACTGCTCACAGATCTAGGGTAGGAATCCACAACAGCTGTACACTACACTTCCCCCACCCCCACCCACTGCTTTACCTGGAGAGGATGTAGCTGTTCCAGCTGAGGGACCCCACACGGGAAGAATGGCTGGTCATATTTCGGAGACGTTTCTGGTGCTGTATGTCCCATAACTAGAGAGACAGAGCAATAAGTTCTCCAGAGGATGAGGAAACCTAGCCCTGTTGCTTTGCTCTAGGAATCTCACTGCACAGGCTTTGGCATTCAACCTTGTCAGTATGGGAGCAGAGGTCAACTTGTATCTCATGCCTACAGAACAGAAGGTAACTCCAGGTGTCAGAAAACCCCAACACCAAACTCTGCCTTGCATGCTGCAGTTGGTCGCTGGCTATGGACATTTCCACACCACACCAGCCAAGACAAGTCAGGATACAGTGCATTCTTCTTGTGCTAGTCAAGCCTTTGTCCCAAGACGCTCCAGCAATCCCTAGACAATACCTCTAGTTCTACTCCCACACTCACCTGGACCTCAGCATTACTTGTGCCAACAGCAAGGTAGTTTCCTTCTTTAATCCATGACACAGAGGAAACATAATCATCTGGGTGCTCCATCTGCAGCAGCTGGATAATCTCCCCAGAGGTGTGATTCCACAGATAGACAGAGTTGTCCAGAGCCACTGCCAGGAAGTTCTGAGAGCTCCAGTCAATGAGATTCAGATCTACAATTTGGAAGAGAACATCACACTGCACTTACCTGGGGAGCCCTGCCCTTCACCAGTGCTGATGGCAGATCTTCCACCTGCACCAGGTATGTGTGCACACACACAGATAAGGGGCAGCCTTCTGGCTGTCACCATGCCCAGCTGTTGGGGTCAGGTAGCCTTAATCCAAGTCACCTACATAGCACTGTTCCTCTAGGGCCACACAGGGACACTCCAGAAGTGGTCTGTGCCAGCCTGGGTGCTTAAGATACTGAAACAGCCCAGTTACACTGTCCTAGGAACTGCACTCCAGTGCAGAATTATCTCAATGCCCAGCATTGAACATTGTAGCCTACTTACAATAGTCATTGCGTATCTCCGGTGCATCCAGGATCCGGTCTGGCATTGAGGGAATGTATCTGCCATTCTTCCTGCTGGATCCAGGTGTCATTTTCTGACTGTAGAGCACTTTCAGGTTATTCTGATAGCCTGTGTGCAGAGGAACAGATTTGTTAACTTGAGTTACTGTTCCCTCCCAGCTGAGCACTGCTCACCCAACCAGAAATCCCTTCCAGTGAAACTGAAGGCCTCAGAGAAGAGATACACTGGGAAGAATGCTGTGTGCTAACATCACTGGCAGTATGAACTGCTGAACCAGGCTGAGCTCCAATTCCCTAGTTCACAGGAACAAGTTTAACTGACAAGCACTTGATTTTCTGTATCCCATTATGTTTAGTGACAGTTAAGCTACAAGTACACAGGGAGAGAGTTTGAAGCTTTCGCAGACCTCAGGAAGGTTTGAAACCTGTAGTACGTGAGCAACCGGCAGTCATTTCAACTTTTGTAAATAAACTCACTGTAGCTGTTATGCAGCCTCTCAGCCTCAGGAACCCTAAGGAGGGAGACTCCAGTGTGCATAGGAGCTCTTAGAAGCCAGTTATCTCTGCCATGTCTGCACACAGGGCCTCTGTGTTGCTGTTCCCCTGCCCAGACCTCTCCAGCCGAGTCAACTCACACAGAGCCTGTATCATACCTTCCGGAGCATTCTGTGGCTTTCCACTGAGGCGGAGGATCTTTGCCTCTTCTATATCGAAGCCATTCAGATTCACTGCCCAGGCTTTCTGTTGCTCCTACAGAGAGAAACTACCCTCAGTGAAATGCATTTGAAACACAAAGCCCATGCTGCACTTAAAACTGCAGCTGGCAGAGCATACACCCAAGTCCCTTCTCCTAGAATCAGGTGTACCGCTGTGCTGTGGGAGTCAGCTACAGACAGGCAGATCAAAGTAGTTTTTCTTCAGACATTGGCACACTGTCCTGCTCACTTTTTCATACAGAAGAGTGGCAAGTTCAGTGTCTCATTGTCAGTGGGGAAAGCCACAGCTACAAGGGACCAAATGCTTCATAAACAGATTTCAGAACACAATGTACACATTCCAGAATAGCTCCCCATGTAGACATTGTCCTAGAATAGCTACCACCAGCAGTTTCACTGTGTGCAGGCTCACAGCTTTGCGTCTCTGTGGCCTGTGATATTTTAAAGCCTCACTAGCCCAAAGCTGAATTTTGCTACCAGAAGCAGCACAGGCTAGAGTTGAGTGGAAGCAGAGGTATAAGGCTCTGCTCTTCCCTCTACCTAGGGAAACAACCCTACAGAACAGCTATGCTCAGGCTCCTGAGTGGCAGCTGTGATGGCTGGGGCTGTCAGCCCCACATGCCCACTTGATAGAACTAACAGTTTGCTTCTCTAAAAAGGCCAAGAAGGATTAGGTGTTTGGTAGTAATCATTGTAGTAATTGTAACTTAGCAACATGCTCACCTTCTTGGTAGGGGACTCCTCAGCAGGGTCATTCTCTTTGGTTAGGAGGAAATTGGCCATGTCCATCTGCATAGTGCTTCGGTTGGGAATGTAGCGATCCCCCCCAGCCTTTGTTGGGGTGCTCTGAATTTTGGATCCAGGTTTGCCTGCATTCACATGCATAAATATTGCCTTATAGCTACTGAACAGCCTATATTAGAGCTTTTAATAGACAGCAAATCCAGCACTCTTCCAGATCACACCTACCAGGCAAGTTCCAGACAAGCAGGACTCTTGAGGGCTCATGCCATCCAGTCACAACTAACTCATATTTTTACACCCCCCTGTTTAATTGTACTAAGCTCTGGTTAGGGACTTCCAGGAGACAACTCCTTGGGTCTAGTACAACAATTCCAGAGGTCACAAATAAGGAGAGGATGCAAAAATACCATTAGAGCACGTAAAGCTGTCAGCAGACAGTCCCACCCCCGCTTGTCCCAATACACAGCTGTGCCAGCTAGGCTCTGCTGAAGGATCAGCAGTTCATCCAGCCCCAGTGCACAGAGCTCATGCTGGGGAGGAGAAGGTGGGAGACTCCCAGGAGCCAGGCAGTGTAGTCCACCTCCTCCTGCACGACCGGCAAGCTGGCTAGGGCAGCCTGGCACGGACCCCAGAGCCCCACGACCACAGGCAAGCAGCCCGGGCGACACTTCCCCACCCAACCTACGCCGCTGGTCGCCGCCGCTCACCGGGTGTCCTGGACGGCGTCTTGCTGGAGCTGTGGGAGCGATTAGCCGGCTTCATGGGCGACAAGCCGGCGGCGGGGCTGGGCCCGGGGGCGCCGCTCTCCCTGGCCTTGCGCTGCCACCGCGCGGGCGGCGCGTTAGGGATCGGCGTGTCCAGCTTCAGCAGCCCGTGCAGGTCCGCCTCGAACACGAACTGCGCCATAGCGCTGCGGGCGGAGTCAGCGGGCCCCGCGCAGGGACGCCGGCCGGGCGGCAGCCCTGCTCCGCTGGGTCCCCCCTCCGGGTGCACCTCAGGGCCGTCTCCAACACAGGACAGCCCCCTCCCCCCCCAGGGCCCTCTCCAC